>OMKZ01016321.1:0-20057 GCA_900302535.1 Neoniphon sammara
AAATACCTGATACAGTCAGACTATTTTAGTTCATATTCAGTGGAGCAGCAACACAATACTGCCTCACTGAGGCAAAATGCAGCACCTGGGAAGTGAAACGGAGGAAAAACACAGCTTTCAAGGCTCGGTGATCCTTCCATTTTTGCGCTTAATGTAATTCTGATCCTCTAAAAATTTGGGGTGTGAATAACTGGAGTCGGGAGAGTGAAGTGGTGGATGCACAGGATAAATTTTGCTCTGTCCCTAAGGTGCGAATCTCAAGCCACGGTGGGTAAGTTTGAAGGAAAACACTATCGCCCACCTCTCTCCTACCCACTCAGCCAGTGGCAATCAGCATGCAGGTGACTGACAACCCAGAACCAAGCTCCCTGCTTTAAAGTTGACCTCAGATGCCTGAGCCACAAAAGCAAATAACAGACTGCTGAGGCTGTCAATATTGCTGAGATTCTGACTTATTCATGTTCAGCCAACATGAGGGTTATTTTTCTGAATTTAAACAAATGGCACCTTATAAATCTCATTAAAATAGACCATTTTTTTTGTTCTGCCTGTTCCTCTGAGCTCCTGCCATGGGAAGCTCAGAGTAAGAAAAAATGGAAAACATCCGGTTTCTCTTGGAGGTTTTAAAGGCTCAAATAATGAGGTGGCTATGTTTTGTATGCCCCAGGTCAGTTTAGGCTTCACACCCAGCTTGTTTGTCTGCTATTGGATTACTGCCTTTTGAGTGCTCATACAGTAATTTATGACTTTGTGCCTAGCTCTTATCTAATTTGTACTGTTGCCTCTAGACATTTTCATTTGTTGTTCATTGATGTTTATATTTGTCCTGATGCAATTTTATTGACCAGGTCTATCTTGAAAAATAGACCTTTTTTAACCACATAGGAAACTAAATTTAATATATTTCAATAAGGTGTCATGAAGATGATATCAAATACTAACATGTTTGACCAGATTGTCTCTTACTGTACCTTCCCCCGGCAGGGCGGTGTGGAATATCATATGTCTGACAGCATGGATGGCCAATTTCTGCAGGCTAGACGGCAGGTGTTTCCACTGTCTATCTTCCTCTATATGTTATTTTAGACTGGGCTCAGACATATTGCCTGGTCTGTGAGATGTGACAGTTGTGGTTAGAGGACAGATGCTGTGATGCGCTCGGCAAGGTCAGGAAACACACCGCCGCCAGGGCTTGACTGACAGCTGGATGTGGAGTGTATCTAGACCTGGTAAATTACTGAATCATGAAGGCCAGACGTATGGAGTTAAGGATATGGTAGGGCAAACAGGCATTCATATACACACACACATATACAGTAGGTGCATGCACAAACATACCCGCAGGCGCACTCATGTGCACCCTTTACATCAAGCTGCACACAATTCTCATTGATGTAAACCATACATTTTTCCTCAGAGCAAATAGAGTGATTACCGACAAAGCTCTGAGGCATTTTACCTCTTAAAAGACAACAGAGGAACTCCCTAACCAAATCAGGCCTTCTCCTCCGCTTGCTGTATATCCATTTTACAGCCTGTGCTGCTATAAATGGGCCTAGACACAGAGGTAAATAGAATAGAATGGTTTTGCTGCCGAAGAATTAAGACCTGACTTTGATTTTGAGTTATTGCAGACGGCAGCAAGTCAATAGAGTGAAATTGTAAACGCCATATTTCTGCCAACCCGCGACTGCTACTTTTATTGCTATGCTCTCCTCTATTTTCTGATAAAAAGAAGCAAATAGCTGTGCCATATCTCACCTAACTCAGGTATTGATCAGAAATTGGACCCTCCCCTCCGCTCCCCCAGGTAGCAGGCTGCCTCTTCGCTCTGAAACAATGGGAACGAGAATTGGCTCCCAGGGGCAGATTACTGCGATTGTTTGAACCACAGGAATTAAACACCACGGCAACAGCGAGGTGAAAAAACAAAAAGCGAAATGATGCTGGAGATGGGTGCTATTAGCCTGGCGGTATAGTGCCATCACACTGATTATAAGGCCTCTATGCATTGATTGTCTCTGTGTTGGGAGGCTGTTGTTCAGAACCAGCTAAGCGTGCATGTGTGTGCTTCAGCCCATCAATAGTCAGAGGTAATTCCATCCCGTCTGCTTCAGTAAACCGTGCGATACTGTGACAGTGTCAGCTTTACCTTCACACATCCCCTCACCATCCTACTTAGAGCAGCATGGCTGACGGCTGAATCCGCAGCTAGCAGGTGGCAGGGATACAGTTCACCCTGCCTATCTGCTCAAAATGAAATGAGTTCCTGACTTCTTCCTCTTTTTTTTTTGTTCTGTTTCTGCTTCCTTCCTCATCCCCATCCTCCTTTTGCCCTTGAGGGTGAAAGGGTGTCGAATTGGTAGAGATGCTTTCTCACTGAGGGGAGAAAAAAATGGAGAGAGGGAGGAAAAGGTGAAGTGAGGGAAAGGAAAGATGGAAGTGAGTGAAATCTCCTGCGTGCGCACTGCGACAGCGACAGCCGGGGTTTGACGCGAAGGTCGTTAGCATCGCGCCCGGTTTCGCCTTCCGCTCCATCTAATTGAAAAGTGCCGGTGGGTGCGGGATCCTCACGCTGGGGCGAAAATTGAGGACCGCGGATGAACGCTGTCTGTGGCTGTTTTGGATGAGTGCCGGAGTCAAAAAGTACACACCCTGGACTGGGAAAAAGGTGTGGGAGTGATGGGAGGAGGAGGTGTGGGGGAGGCAGTAGGTGGGAGGCAGGACGGGAGAGACATAGTGAGCCAACACTAAGGAAAGTAAGCATTCACAGGATGTGATATGTGCAGTGCATGTGTCAATGACTGGGGACACACACAGGCACACATAAACACAAAGAAGTACACAGGACTGTTTGTGTCATTGACTACATTCAGCTATAAGAAAGGCTGAGGCTAATGCCAAATAGTGAATTAAAAAACACAGAAGTTAAAAGTGCTTTTAATGTTTCGAATGAGGTTAGCTAGTTATGTAGTACTTAGTAATGGCATCTTTTCAAGATACTTAATATTGCTATAGGTTCATGGCTAATTAATCAAGATAGAATAGCACAAATGGTAAAACACCCAGCGATGCAAACACTAGCTAGCTCTCCGGCTAACAAATCATTGTGTGGTTTGTGACCTCACTTGAGTGGCAGGAGGGCCTTCAAACAACAACAAAAACACAGTCCCAGCATGCTCATCTCTTCTGGAATGCAGAAATCTCACACGGTGTTTATTGTTTCACTCGCTATCATTCAGCAACCATTGTTAATGCTAGTCATACTGTATGCTTCAGGAAACACTGCACCTGCACTGTTATCCAAACTTAAACCTAACATTAACCCTAAACCTAAGACCAAACTCCAAACTAACCTTAGCCTAAAGCTAATTTTAATCCTAACCTTGACCCAGACACAGTCCATATCTTAAACTAGCCATTGTAGTACACTATATTCTCGCCTAATGGTCTCTAAGAGAGGCCGTCTTTCCAGAACTTGACTCCTATTACTGTAGCTTCGCAGCCAGCAGACTCATCCGCTTTATGCCCAGTCATCAGGGCAGGAAATGAGGCAGAGTGACCTTCCTTAACATGGTGTCCAGACTTCCTGAGAGAGCTATTAGCATGCCTCAGTGAGAAAATGACAAAGAAGTAAATGGCATTGCACTGTTACCATGGAACTATTCCTGTATGTGCTACACTGCACTTAATCATTATGATTGCTAGACTGAGAGGGGAGTCTTTGCCAAAGTTTGAAGCTTTTACTTGCATGGTGATAACAATATTTTTTCCTGATGTTAAAGTACACATTTTTTCCTGTAATTTGAAGCACTACAAAGCATCTCTGCCCGTCTCACTTTCGTCAAAGTTTGTTATGTCGAAACAGGCATACAATTATATTTGGCAGCGCTGCTCTGTTCTGGAGCTGGCGCCCATTCGTGCAGCAAGCATGAGAGACAAAGGCAGGGAGAGCAGCAATTGATCCCCTCAAGGAGTGCAATAGAACAAAGCCTGTAGCAACAATGGCATCGAAGCTGTGACATTGATAAAGTACAACACAGATAATCATACTTGGAACTTAAGATTTACAGTCAACATAAGTCAGACTGACAGAGTGATTAATGATAAGCCACACAAATGCACAAAATATGGAATACAAAGTGAGGTGGAGTGGAGGCAGGAGATTCTTTGGTGTGTGCATAGGTACATAGCGTAGGTATTGTATGATGGGTGTGTTTAAATATGCTATCAGACAGGGAACTAAGCAATCACCTGTCAGAATTTTTTGGCAGACGTAGTCAGTTGTTAGATTTCAGAAACTGTCATTGATGACGTGGCCTGTCAGAACTTATGCTAGCTTCATGTTTACTTTAAATACCCACTTACAGACATATAGTAGGGTAGAAGTGTTGTTGCATTAGAACAAAAATGGAGCCATGATTCATGCAGACATAATCAAGAGCTCCCTACCTGATTAAGTCTTTTTACACAGTAGTTATCTGTATGAGGTTATACCCACAGATGTAATGGAGGGTCCTCATGTACCCTCATGTACACATGCATGCATGTCCACATAGGAATTTGACACACGCCATCTTTTTCACGCTTTGTCAGAGTAAACTAGATATTTGAATACAAACGTCGTGTGGATGTACATATGCTGTAGTACAAACTTTACTACAACTTTTTAATAAGTTCATTTCCCAACTTTGCTTCTTTGAACTTCCCTTCTCCGCTCAGGTAGTTTCCCACTCCTTGCACTAGTCAATGGCTTCTTTGATATCTGCTTCTAGCCTGGAGTTGCACCCGAATCAAACAAGCAAATGCAGTGTGTATCTGTGTCTTTGGTGTGGGTGTACGGCACGCACCTTGTTAGTGCTCCTCCTGGGTGTTAGCTAACTGTTAGCTGGTGTCTGTGTGAAAAGGTTGAGGTGTTTTGAAATGACACTATACCTGCGAATGGCATTTAAAGGCTAAATAGCAGGCTTGGATGGGAGGGAGGCTTCTCCTCTAACACTGTTAATGGGCTGACCTCTCAGATATGAAAGCCTTTTAGCCACATCATAGTAATGTATGCCAGAAAGAGGATTGATTCAGCTTGAGGATGTGCATAAAGTCTGTAGAACACTCCGCCCGCAGCAGTATGCCATCTTGGTTGAATTAATGACTCCCATGCACGATCTGTTTTTTTATACGAGATATTTTTGCATGCACGTGTTTCATTTAAGCTGTCACCAAATCATTTCCAAGCAATACAATCGTCACGGTTCAACTGCCTTGCGTTTTGTCACTATGTGGCATGCCCTTCATGACAACACCCGTCAGCTGAGGCCCCTGACAAAAACAACTTATGATTGGTCGCTGAGTGCCTGGTTCCTGGATCCATGGGAACCAGTGATTAACGCCATATGTCTGTGCAGGTTTCAGTGTTTGGTGTCCCTACTTATATCTTAGACATCCGAGCCTGGCCAAGACATATTCTGTTTCTGCACGGAAATGAGACACTGTCGCTGCACCAATCAACTAAATGTTCTGATCAATGTCATTGATGAGGGGAATCCTGCATGGAACGTGGTGGAACGCTGTTAGAAAACAGCACTAGTGCTCCCTAGTGAGCGCCAGGCTTTGGTTTCCTTACTTAGGGTGATTACCTGCTGCAATCCATGTATGGGTCTGATTGCCATGGCAGAATGGATCAACTAATGATCTCTCCTCCAGTCAGATCAATAGGCCAAAGTGTCAGAGAGGGAGGGAGGGAGGAAGAGAGAGGAGAGGAAGGCAATGAGAGAAATAAAAGAGAGAGGGCACATGAGGGAAAAGAAACCAAGTGCGTGATGGACAGAGATGGAGGAAAGACGGTATGAGAGAGAAGATGGAGCAGGGCTATTAGCGTGACCTCTCACCTCTCAGCTCAATGCTTCAGTGCTCAATGCTTGGTGAGAGGACAGAGAGAGGAGGAGAGTGAAGCTCTGCTTCACCTGAATGGATGCAGCCAGGTGGCCTCTCAAGCCAGTGGGCTCATCTGTCTCTGTCGTCCCTCTCTGCTAGAGGAAAGGAGAACGTCTCTGCTCCAATATCAAGGAACAGCTTCCACACTCTGAGCACGGCTGGCCAGAGGGCTGTGTGTGGTCCATGACAACACAAAAGTGTCAGTGTACTAATTGTAATTTTTTTTTTTTAACTTTTAAGCTGCAGTCACACTGATTCATCCGGTCTGTTTCTAACTGTTTTTCAATGAGTGTTCACAGTGCTTTCCATTGAATGTGTCCATTTTGAAGGACAGTAAAGTACAATGAAGCTGAACTTTTTGGAACAGACAGGGACATCATGATCCGTTTAGTTATGTAACAAACTTTTTTTTTCATTTTGACCAATTTGTGACACTGCATCAAAGAAATTTTGAAACAGGTGTACCGACGGATTCTCATTTCTGTACATACATAGATGAATATTGCCACAGCCTTAGGCATATAGCTGGTGCTCTTATCTGGACTGATTTGCAAAGAGTCAACTGGTAGATATCCAGTGCCTTGCTCATGGACACGCTGTCAGGACATATGGCTGTAGATGGATACATTAGTTGTTGCAGGGAAAAGGCTTATTACCTCAGGTTTGGAAGCTTTTAGCTATATATTACCTTACTACATTCCATATTATTATTTTCATTTCTATTTCTATTTCTATATCATATTCTGTTTTATTTATTTATTATTGTAATACTATTTTTGCTGCTAATTTTACTGTATTTTTGCTTTATTTTCTGCATTGCTGCAGCACTTATTATTTTTACTGTAAAGTACTTTGAATTACCTTTGTGTATAAAATTTGCTATATAAATAAAGTTGCCTCACCTTGCCTTGCCTTTCAATTCCAGGCGAGCCTCTTTACCCATCATGCCCCCCTGCTGCCTGACACTTGCCAGATGTCACAAGAAGGCACAAGAAGTTCATTCATTTCAAATGAGAGAATCTGTCACAGATGTCATTGCATTGCAATCAAAGTTTCACATGAGTTGGATTTATCCTGCTCATGCGTTGCAAATGCGTGTGTAAACTAAAACAAGTATTATTTTGCCTCAGATCTCGCCAGCTGTCCATGTAGTTTTCCCCATGAAAACATTTTGTCAGTGAATCAGATTTGGAGCCAAAGTTTACTGTATATTTTACCAGTACAGTTGGTAATTTGTTTCATCTTAATGCATTTCAGCTGTGAGATTCTTGCATAGAAGCCTGCACACAGCCTGCAGCACATCAATATATAATGGATGTGTGATCCCTACATGGTAAACCCTGCCCAACACCAACCAGTGTTTGTTGTTACTGGGAAGGTGACTGTACCATGGTTGCTGAGCTGGAGGGTAGTGTGTGTCTGGCTCTGTTTGTGTGTGTGTGTGGGCAGACGTGTCAGTATGACTCATGGGTATCAGTGACAGGGTATGTCTAATTACAGTGTGACAAAGGCCACAGTGGCACAGTCATTTTGCTAGAACGTTCTTTGGAGAATTACTTAAACCATGGACCATCAGATTAAATCAGAAGCTGTTGGTCAAATAAATACCCCCTCTGTGTAAAACCCAGCATCTGCGAGTCATTAATCATAATGGGAGAAATATTTATCCCCATGTGAACTCATGTACATATCTCCGAGACATGTGTGTGACTGCTGATTCATCTGTGACAACATCATGTTTTTTCTTTTTTTTTTCTTTTTTTTTTTTTTTTCCTGAAGTGGGCTGATGAAAGGCTCCAGTGTTTATTGAATGGTGGAGGTCACAGGCTGAATAACAGCATTTTGATTTTGGCCAAGATAGCGGTTCTGGGGTTTGCTCAAAACAATAGTCACATTCACAGTACTCAGGTTTGGATGCTTTTAGCTATATATTCAGCTAATTCACAGTCTGCTTTTTAGGTTACTGTGTTATATGTCATTGCAGCCGTTCAAGTCTGTTGTGATGTATCCAATCATAGTATAGTATCACGGTATAGTATCACAACAGGTTACACATGGGTGATATCCCCAACAATGGCGATACTGAGCCGATGTCAATAAAAATATTTGCAGAAAAATTGCAAAATTGGATTTGCCACACACTTAGAGGGATAGGAAACTAAAATATGTATTTTCTCATTAAAATGATTTTTATTATCATCATTAGGTGTAGAAAACATGAAAATCTGAAGTTCTTTCTATGCAGAGAGAGGCCTATCGGTGGATTTCTCCTGAGTCAAACCAGTGGTTTTGCCGGGGATTCAAAGCTTTTTTTCACACATATGAGGGCAGGTGATCCAATCAAAACACGACCTCAGTTTTTATTGCTCCCACCCCCATTTGATTGACTTCAGCTGCACCTGTTATCCTCCACTAGGATAATCAAACTGTAATGAGTAACAGTAACTGTTCTGAACATTATTTTACCAATCTAACATTATATCATAGTGGACTAGGGCTAGCAAAGTGCTTCAGTCTAATATGGAGCTTTAGCTAGTGATGGTGTCAGACATTCTTCTCCTATATCAACTCAACTTCTACAAGCCTCCTAATTGTAAGTTTTTAGCAAATGAGCTCTACAGTAACATATTCAGCACTTGTAACCTAAACTAAACTAAACTAAAGCGCACCCAGCCCTGGATTACTGTAGAAAATGCAACTCCTAAAACTCCATTTTATCACAGTTATTGACTTTGAGGAACTCTCAAACCCTGGTGGATGATGAAAATAATACCCCAGAATAATACTAAATACGAATATCCACATTTTTAATGGGTTGAGCCATCCCTTTAACAATGCAGACAGCCGACAATCTCGGATGACCTTCCCTGAGTAAAATTCAGATGTAAACAAAGAGGACAAAACTCAAAGCACATGAAAGCAGAATGCTAACAAGGTAATGAAAGAATATTCCCTCATTATTTCATCAGCGCTTGTTAGAGTTCAGTACCGTCACTCCATAATGAGCAGCCATGACTTTCAACTGCCTGCACCCCTGAGCTTTGACACCGGCTAATGGTTCTAGCTCACATGCGCACACCCACTGCACACAAACACACACACACACACACACACACCCTCAGACACACACTAGGCGATTTGCCCCACAACAGCACCTACAGTAAAAGCACAGGAAGCGAGGCGTCGCTGCTGCTGCTGTCACCTGCTCCATCTTTCCCTACCGGTGGCCCCGACTGTGAAGAGCCGGCAAAAGACGGTGTTAAATCAATGTGTGAGCAGCCCCGTCTACACCTCATTACTGCAACAAAAACACCACTTAGAGCGCTGAGAAGTGTCTCTCTCTCCCCTACTTTGTACTATTTTCTTTTTTCGCCCATTTTCTCCTGTTTGAGTTGGAATCACTCCCGCCCTTTGCCATTTGTCTTCCTGAGCCTAATTTAGCAAATCAAAGAACAATTTAGCATGTGAACATACCGTTCTAACTAGTCATTTCCTTTTGGTGCGCTTTAGTCTTGCTTAGCCTTGTTCCATTTATTGTCTCCCATGTTGCCACATTTTAACTGTAATTATCAGTGTGGGCTTAGCGTATGCTGCAACAGGTATGTGTGTGTGTGTGTGTTGGGGCAGGGGGGTGTTTGGGCGGTGATTTCGCCCTCATACTAATTATGCCAGCGGCTGCAGAAAAGCCTGCGCTGCAGTTTCTCTAATTATTTTCACCTTTCAAAGCATCCACATGGCCCCGACTATACCTGTCCACTCGCCATTTATCGCTCTATACATATGTGTGTGCGTGTGTGTCCTTTGGCCACTTAGCAGAGGGAAGCAGAATGTCGTTAACAACTCTTCATCTGGAGAGCCGGCCACTTGTGTCAAGAGGTCCTGAGTGGAAATGTTTCATAAAGCGGGGAGAGGGAAGCTTGTCGTGTATCTAATTAAAACTGTGTTCTCTGCCCGCAAAAGCGCGCCGCAGAGGTGAGGGAATATGCACAAGGTGATTATAGGTTGCATGTTGTCTTTAACTGTGCATATATTACATGTTGGTATATGCAAATAAATGTTTAGTGTGTATTTGACACACACACATACACATGCACACACACGCACTAAACCTTTTACAGAGGTATTTTGAAGGACACATGGCTTCCCGCTCCATTAGTATGTCTGTTCCAGCTTGCTACTGTAGTGAAATCCTCAATGCCGGTGATGCAACCAAGAGGTAACTCCATCTAACAACTGAGGGAAAGTAAGGGGTGGTGTAAGGACGGGCCCCTGTGGACACACACACATCCGCAAGCAACTTCGTATTGACACTGCAGCACTTTGCAAAACTGACTGTGTACCAGAGGCACTGGAGACCGAGGGAGGGAAGTGTCGACTTTTGGAAGGAGAACTGTTTCACTGAGTTGCAGAAGTGACTCTACAGGGGTGCAGGGACTCCGAGGTCAAATCTAAACTTGACTGCGCAGCACGTAGTATGGTTCATAGAGGAAAAGGAAAATATTTGTGATTAATAGATTATTTTATAGAACATGTATATCTGTGTCTATATGTGGTGATTGTTGTTTAGTTATATTGAGGTCACAATGAAATGAAAAATGTAATTTTCAAGTTGCTAATTTTCCCATATCAGAATATTCACTTATTTTACAATAAATGCCAAAGAATTTACGAGAACAAAAAATACAACCAATGAAAACTGCAGTTTTGAACAGTTATGCTGCTTCCATTTAATAATCCTGCTTTTCTTTCCCAAGCTGATCTCCTGTTGGTTCACGCTTTTTAAAGTTTCTTCTCTCTGTAATTTCACACCCCAACAACCTGTTTCAATCTATGAAAATTAGAATTCAACATCATTTTTATCATTTCTCTACAATTACCAACCTACACAAATATTGATGACTATACAAGGAAGATTCAACCAACTCCTTCAGCAGATTGCCTGTTAAAGCAGCAACACCATCATCCATTTAAATGCTAACTACCCGGGCATCAATGCCTGGTGTGATTGCATTCGCTGTTGCTCAGTCTAACTTCCTGCGGTTTCTCAGACCTCACCGTCATTACTCCAGTCCGGCTGATTTACAGTACAGGGTAGATTCAATTACCCGTGGTTCCGTGTCCAGCTGCCCGAGTGAGAAATGGCCTTCATTTCACCTGTGTGGAGTTGGCAGCCATCTTAACTACTGTAGATGAGGAGGTTGCAGACAAAGGGATGAGCTTACCCAAAGAAGCAATGAACAGAGAAGTTCTTTTGAAGACAGGCCTTGGGGAAAGTTAGCCAAGCACAGGGCACCTTAGGACAGGGGTTTTCAAAGTCTTAGACATGTGGGCCTCCCCTTAGAAAAATCATCAAAATAAAGCACCTGATTAGCTCAATAGCTTGACACTTATGGGATCATGTAGCTACTATTTGACCCTAAAGACATTCGACAGTTTAACTAAGCTCGCTTAATATTGCTGTTCAACCCAACTTCATGACTCCAAAGGAAAGAAATTTGTTTTTCTGACTCTAGGTAAGTAGGAACAACAGAAAAAAATCCCAGAACTATGTCTGGACTATGTCTTTGACCAAAGGACTGATATTTATGCTATTTTAAAGTCTCCTTTTGATAACTGATATTAGTTTTTTCGTAATCTTCCATGAGCATATTTTTCTTACTTGGTCAGTGAGCCTCCCCTGAAGCTGTCTGATGCACCCCAGGGGAGGCCCACCTCACACTTTGAAAACCCCTGCCTTAGGAGAAATGAAACTCCCAGGTGGCCAGCAGTGGAGGACTGTGGTTGTACAGGGCAGCTCCCAGGTGTTCATTTATGGAACTGTGTGAATGTGAGGCAGGGTGTTTTCTGTAAAGGAGTTTGCATTCTCAGTCAACTTGTTTGGGATAAATATTGGTGTTAAAAAAAATGAACTGTATGTTTTATGAAGCAGCCTTACTTTTGAGTGCAAGGATGTTGAAGACAAGACATAGTGGACTTCTAGATGGACATTACAGAAAGTCCCTAAGTCTGAAATCCTGGGATGCTATTTAGGATATTGTGTATTACAGAATCACATTTCCTAACTGCAAAATATCCTGTTGTTTCCCAAGAATTTAGCTATTACAGAACTGTCCTAACTTAACCTCTTCATTTTGAAATCCTGTTTTAGAATGGCACTGAACCAGTCCAAAATTTTAAAAAACTAACAGCCAAACTAGACTTCTCCTTCGTCTAAATGACAATGAAGAGAGGGAACACAGAAATGTGATGACAAGAGAGTTTGCTAAAACCTCAAGATGGAGTCTTTAACTTCCCAGACGACATTTTAATTAGGATTTATGGATGCTGTGACAACTCATCTTGGGTTTTTGTGACCGTTTACAGATGTCTCATTTGTACGCGGTCTCACTTTTCTTTGCATCGCTTTCAGTAGTGGTCCATTTCTTTTTTAACTCCATCTGATGATCTGGAGATGCCACAGATGACTTATTGCCTCATCTCTTTCTCCTGCCCCTTAGGTGGGATATTAGTAGTAGCAGTCGTGATGTAGCCCAGTCTATAAAGATGTATAATGATATATTTGTTGATTGAAACAGAGCTGTTGAAGATGAGGCCCTTTCTCATACGCTTTCTGACCATAGGGATAGGCAAAAACAAACGATTACCGATTGAGCTGTGGAATTTACAGAACTGATTTCCTAACTTAAGACAGGAGGCCTGAGATAAGATAGCACACAGCTGTGAGTTGGGGATTTGTAATAGCAAAATTCCCCTATCTTTGAAACTTGAGATAAGATAGGGCATGAAGGATTTTTTCCTGTGATAATGTTCCAGGTTCATAATCTTTGGATATGTGTGACATTGCATAACTCTGTGCACTTGCTCACAATGTCCAGATGGCTGCTATAAACAGCTTCCTCTCTCTTAAAGAAAGAAAGGGTTTCTGTCAGACAGGTGCCTCCTCTTTTCTTACACTCCCGGTTTATGTAACGCACTTGTCATCAAAATGCTTAAATCACATCTCAAGCCCTCTATTTGTACATGCATCCTTACAAGGTAACATAAATCTCTCTTCTGTCACGTGCCCGCTGACATGACTCCACGCCTCTATGACAAATACCCCAGAAAATGCACCTCATCACCGTGTTGATTGGTGCTCCAGCTTACTTCCACAATACGCATTTATCATTTGTTAGGCCCCAGTGAAACGAAATGCCTCTCAGATTCAAGTTGGGAGTCTGCCAGAGTAAATATTGTTGCCTGCTGCTAGTGATTACATGCAATTGTTCCTAAGCTGCTAAATTTGCAAAATGGCTCTGCGATAATGGAAACAAAAGCACCCTCAGCAAAGTACATAGGAAGTGAAGGATTTCTGAAATCCTTTGTCTAATGGTAAGCAGGTGTGTAGGTTGGACTGGAGCTGATTTCTGAGTAGAGGCAGGGATCGTCAGTCTTCTTGACTTCGATTCACGCTTTGCTCCAGCCGATTTGTGAACGCATGCACGCGTCTCTCTCAACTTCTGTATTATAATGCCACTTCCCATGCCGTTGGACAGCCTCTCTCCTGTCCTTGGTGCTTGAGTGCCAGCCGCAGCGGCAGATTCCCCATTGACTTTGACTCCCGAGGAGGAGCAAAGGAGCGTTTAAAAGGAGTCCTCAGCAGGGAGGGTCAGCCGGGACAGAATACAGATCAGGGCGAGCTCTCCTTTCGCTCATCTCTCTTTCTCACATCCTGTCTTTGTCCTTGGGGGAGAGTGAAGGAGAATAGATAAAACTGGCTCTGGCAGAGAACTTTGGCTGGCTTAAAATGAAGCTGAGAGGCGGAAGTCTGGATAGTAGATGTTAGCTCACTGTGTGTGCTGTTCCTATGCAGTGCCTTTTCCTGTCCATTTCCGTGTCTTTTGGGCCAGTATTGTCTTGTCCTGCCACATCTTTGGGTGCATTTACTAGCAAGCTTTTGCTGGACTTGAGCCATTTTTGGAAAAATGCAGATTTTGTTATTCTGCTTGCTGTTTTGAGAAAATCCCGCACCATTTTTATCTGCATTATTGATTAATTTCTCCCACTCTCTCTCTCTTTTTCAGTATCTGCCTGTGTTAATGTGTGTGTGTGTGTGTGTGTGTGTGTTTGTGTACACGTGTATATATCTGCATTTTGAAAGCGTGCTCTCTGTGGTGTGTGTCCATGTGCAGTTTCTTGATCTGATATCTATTTCTATCCCCCACACCACCTGTATCTCAGAGACCACTGATAAAATTTTGACAAAATAGATCTTGCCACTGAACTCCAGCATTTTCGAAATTACACTAAGTGGCCCAACAGGGGGCGCTACAATTACAGGTCAAAGCAAGATGACCTTTTGTAACTGAATGACTTTAATTGGACTGCATCATACATGTTTTGCCTTGTTATTTATATGGCAGTTTGACACAACTTTTGCACATATTTTGGTTTTATTGTAGATTTTATGCAGAAGCATAGGGGGCTTCCCTGTCTATAAAATGTGCCCTACATATTAAGTTAGACTAACCCTCCTCTCTGTCTTTGTGTCTCTCACTCCTGCAGGTAACTACCAGCTCTCTCCAACTGTCAACATGCCCCAGGACGACATTGTGATGATCGAAGACGACAGGCCGCCCCTGCTTCCTGCCCACCTCTCCGACCAATCATCTTCCAGTTCCCACGATGACATGGGCTTCGTGGGAGACAACCCGACGCCGTGGATCACCGACATGCCCGGTCAGAATGAATGGTGAGCGACGGGCTGTCCTTACTTTGCGGTGGGCTGCGCTGAATTATTGATAGCTTGATAGACTTCAGACACGTCCTCTGTGGGGAAACAAACAGGGGGGTGGGGTTGTGTGTTGTTGGTCGAATATGCATGAGGTGTAAGTTGGGTAGTATGTTTATCTGACAGCATGACCCCACTGGTCATGCTGTTTCTGGAATATCGCAGATTTCCGAGAGGTTTTTTCCTTGACAGCCAGAAAATATGATAAATTCTCTGGGGAAGTCAGGGAATATCCCAATAGGTCAAAAACAATGTATTTTCCAGCTTGTTTCACACATTCATTGCATTTTGTGGTGGTTTTGAGCCCAGCTGTAGTGTAAACCTGACTGTGCTCTTCAGAAAAGCAACATTAACAAATGAGGAAGGAGGAGGAATATTTTTAGGTCACGGAAGCAGTCAGACTTCCGTCATGGGAAAGTCATGGTAAGGCACATTTGACACCATGCACTGCTGCGTGCACATGTGCGGAGGTGTGTGTATGTGTGGGATTAAATGGTGTGTGCCATACTATGCATTTATGTGTGTACACCTTTGCGAGTGTGTGTGTGTGTGTGTTTAATAATGGATGGCCCAGTAGCAGCATGTCAGTCTGTGAGTAAAAAGCTCTCTGGGGCTCAGCCTGTGCAGACTCTCTACCTTACCCCAACCCCTACAACCCCATGCACCCATGGGATTTCAACGCACCACTCAGTCCACCCACTGCAGCCCTCATAATAAAATATGAAGCCAGTGCTCATCATCCTTGTCAGAGGACTAAGTCTCTTTAGGGACCAGATAGGTTAAGCAGGAGAGCCCCAATAGGCCAGTGGGGGAAAAAAGACAGTTTTCAGCCCTGCAGTCGAGTTCCTTTTTGATTTTTCTTCTTCTTCTTCTTTTTTCAAGAAATGTATTTTTCCCCCCTTGTTGTTGTTAAAAAGCTTCTTTTTCAGACAGGAAGCTATACCTCAACCCATAAAGTGGTTTGCACTTTCTCTCTAAAGAATTACTTATAGTGTGATCCTGTGTGATTACAGTGTTCAGGTATAGGAAATACAAAGCCAGGGCGTCCAATCACATGCTTGTTTTTTTCTAAATGACAAAGTCAATGACAGTGGTTTTGTTCAGCAAAGAGCAGGTTGCTGCCAACACTCACATTGATTTACTATTTATAACCTCAGACTGTGTGTTTTTTATACATAAAGATTTTTTCCCTTCGTTGTGATTGGCTGGTTGAGTTCACATGTAACATGACATGCAATTGGACAGAAATGCAGCATAATAACAGACTTGAAGGATTTTTTTTTCTTTAAAGGCACAAGGTTGGCTGCTATGAATGGAGCTGCTTGGCTGATTTCTGTCTTGTTTTAGTCATTTTCTTTCATTCTCCCTAGAGACTGTCTCTCTCTCTCTCTCTCTCTTTCTCTCTTTCTTTCTTTCTCATTTATTATGAATGAGTAGATTTGCTCGGCATGCCTGTTGTTCATGCGATGTCAGAGGTTTGTCATAGTGGATTAGGTCCACAGCATATGCCGTTGCAGCACTCAAACCCCCTCACACGCTCCCCAGTCACACACACACACACACACACACACACACACACACATGCAAGACACGTGCACATGATGAGGCAGAAGTGCGCTGTATACCACTGCCTAGGGTTACTGTGAATTATTCATGACTCAAGTCCTACACTTACACACGCGTGCGCACACACACACACATGCATACACACACACACACAAACATCAGGCACATTTCTCTTTTCACTCAAATGCTCACAGCTGCTGAAACACACCAGTCCTCATTTTGACTGACTTATACTGTTTCTCATTTTCCTTTTCAAGTACTCACACTCGCCCACTACACACACACATACACACACACATGCACGCGCAGCATTAACAGGCATGCTTGAGACAGTTGGGGATGTGGGTCAGCTTGGCTCCAGTGTATTGGAACTGTTACTTTTTAATTAAGCTCTTGCAACAGTGCAGCCAGGGCCCTGTACTTATTGAATATGTATTGTGCTTAGCTGTGAAAGTCTCACCTCTGGCCTCTGGTATTATGCATGCTTCCCCACTCATGGGAGGCGCCTGGCCGAGGCCACGGCTACACACCTACAGCGCATACACAAAGCGTGGAACGGCAAGGCCGGTTGGCTTGTAAAATCATTGTAATTCAGGTTCACCTCTCTCTTCCTCCTTTCTCTTCTTGTCTTCTGTTTACCCTGTGGAATTTTACAAACTCATATTCCCTCCTCTCCTCCACATATTTTTTCCCTTTGTTCATGACTTTCCTTATGTTGCTTTATGCACCCACATGGAATGGCAAGCCTGGTTTGCTTGTGTAATTATTATAAACCATGCAGGCTCCCTTGTCTCCAGCAATATAGAGGTAAATAAAGGTGAGTAAACTATCTACGTTCAGTCAGTGATTATCAGAGGATCATCAACCACAATTTTTTTTTTTTTTTTTTTTTTAAGATTATTTTTTTGGCATTTCTCCTTTATTGACAGCGACAGTAGAGACAGACAGGAAAGCCGTGGGAGAGAGTGGGGGGGTGACATGCAGCAAAGGGCGCAGGCCGGAATCGAACCCGCACCACTGCGATTATGTGGTACGCGCTCTACGGAGTGAGCCACCGGAGCACCCCATCGACCACAAATTTAAACAAAAATCTGTTAGAGAAAGGCCTCAGGCCAGCAACACAGGAGTCGCCGGCCTGACACAGATGTCTTAATTGATCTCTCTCTCTCTCTCTCTCTCTTTCTCTCTCTGAAAAGATTAGATCTGGATCCAACCAAGTTCTGTATCACATAGCAACAAACTTCAGCATTAAGCTAACTATGCTAGCCTATGTTAGCTATTGGCCGCTACATCCTATTTTTAAAATATAGATTTCTTCAAAACTGATTATATTTCAGCAGTTAACATTAACATTATGTTAACACCTATACTGAGCTAGCCAAGACATTTTTGTGTAGATATGTGCTGTATTTAATCCATTCTTGCAAATCTACAGTGCCATAGCTAAAGTTGAATAACGTTAGCCGAGTTAGCTGGTAGCATCGCCATTGCTGGGCTGTCTGGCCTCTACAAAAGGAGTGTGGACAGAATTTTTTTCTATTTTCAGAGCCTATCCTTCCCTAAATTAATTCTCTCTCCCCATTTTTTATTGTTAACAAGAGGCCATGGTATAAGTAGGATAAACAGTATCCATGACATGTATTAAAAACCTTTAAATGCACACCTCGTCGTGGATTATCTCTTACATAACTTAAGTATCAGTCTGTTAGTATTTACTGTGATATGTAATATGACTTTGGCTTAGACAGATTTATGCCAAAATGTGGGTAAGCTCCAGTCTGCAATCAAAAATGCGGGCAAACTGAGTAAAGGTGGGTTTACCCTCCACAACATCCCTGCTTGTTTCCTTCCCCTCCTCCTCCTCTTTCAGAATTTTACAAAATCAAGTTTCCTGCTTTCTTCCTTTGATATTTTCCTTCAGTTCATTTCTGTCTTTACTACTGCTTGTTAGTGAAGGGTTTTTACACAAAATCAGTTTTATTTTTTAGAAGACAGTTGGCTTGTAAGCTCGCTGTAATCCCAGTTCACCTCTCCTCCTTTCTCCTCCTTTTCTAAATTCCCTTCTTCCTTCCCATCAGATTTTCATCCTGTTCATTTCTTCTCTTTCTTCGGGTCCAATACCTTTGTAGTGAAGGATGCGGCCCACACATGTTAACGTATCGGCCCACAAGATAAATGGTTGTTTTGGAGGCAGAAATCCCATCTCACACAAGACACATTAATAAAACGACCTACTTTTTTCACCGCATCCCTAGCCATCTTATATACTGTATGTGTGTGTATGTGTATGTGTGCATTGCCTGTCTGCATACATTGGTCTTGTATAGTGTGCTCACGCTTTGCTGTGTAAAGACACATGCCTGTTTGGCCTCTGTGCTGCAGGTGCTTAGCACTATGTTGTTATGAATTGACAGCACTTGCACTACATCAGCTTTACAGGTCTCAAATGGCTTAAAAACAAGCTATAAATATTACTACCCTTGCATTTAGATCTCTGTTAAAATAATGTCGAGACATCCAGGCTTTTATTTGTGGCTGCTTTATTATTATTACAGACTGCTTTATTGGAATTATTACTACAACATTTTATTGCCATAGCGGCGGTAGCCTTGAGGTTGTAGAGAAAGCCATTTGTGAACAGAAGGTGGTTGCTGGTTCAAATCTTTGTGCCTGCTGGTGAGGAAGGTGAATGAACACTCTCCTCTTATTCAGCAGGTGCTGTTTAGCAAGGCATTTAACCCTAACTGGTGTCCAGCGGCCACCAGCAGAGGGCTTTGGTTGTACTGGGAGGCTCCCAGGTGTGAATATGTATAACTGTAAAAATCAGTGCAGTGATGGAAAACAGCATGCGCTCCCAAACGAAGTTCCCAGGGTAAATAAAGGTCGTAAATTACTGCTTCACATGTCTATATTAAATTCATTTGACCGCTGAGTCTTGACCCGTGACATCATTTCCCTTCGCGGTGGTGCCTGCCTCCTCCATCCATCATTATAGTTCAAATCCGAAGCCAAACAGGAAGGCCAGCATCTAAATGATTTACAATAAAACAGATAAGACTCACTGGTAATTTGCAGCGTGATATACTAGCTTTGCAGAATAATCTAGATAAATTACCTTCGATACTAATGCCTTTTCTCTCAGGAATGGAATGTGGAATGCATGGTGTCAGAAATACAATTTAGTGCACAGTCACGGCAGTTCATAAAATGAGTCGACCGGTTATCTGAGATGCATAAGGTATGCAGCGGTTTCCAGTTTCCACCTGGTTTTCGTCCTATAGGATGATAAAGTGCAGTGGCAGCATGCGTCTATTCCCTCTAGCTGAGGTGCAACAGTTAAATGCAGCTTCCCTTCCATTCATTTTAAGGCCTGCACATACCATTACTTAAATTTTGTCAGGAGAGACAAATGCTTTCTATTTGCCTTTGCCGCTCTGGCACCTTGTTACCGAGACCAGAGTGAATAGGTTTGAGTGTTTTAGGGTTTAGCTTGATGGGTGTTAGGTTGGCTCACATATGGCAGACGTTAGGACTGCAATTAGATAATCCAATCAGTAACAAGGAATAATGGACTCGTTTTCTCATGCGCTTACTTCAAATCAAGCTGACTCTGAGGCATAAAAATACAAAGGTGGAGTTGGCTTCCTAATGAACTGCTTCCAGCCTACGTCTCGAGCATCTCAAAGCTGCAACCGAAACTGGGAAAGTTTTGGGTTCCATTTGCCTGCTTAGCACTGTCGCCCACTCCTGCATGAATATTTCCCTTTCATAACAACCCCCCCCCACTGCT
>OMKZ01016322.1:0-16953 GCA_900302535.1 Neoniphon sammara
GTGTTCTTTTCTTTGTTCAAACAACAGATTTTCCTGGAAAGTTGTTTCCAATGTGGATGTGGCATTTTCATAGTCTCCCTCTCTCTGTCTCCTTCTCATTCTCTCTGTAATTCTCTTTATTTAAGTCCAATACATTTCCCACTCTGCTTTTTTTTCCAGTTATTCAGGCTGATTCCTCAGCTTGGACAGTTGAGGTGCCGTCTTCAGTTGCAGGTCTGACTGGATCCTGTGTGGTGATTCCTTGTTCATTTAAGTACCCAGAACCAGAGAAAACGGTCAATACATTCACTGGGATTTGGACCGAGGAGACAAGTCATGTTATCTACCATCCAGATGTGAATAAAGTGATGCATCAGTACCAGAGTCGGACCGAGCTGGTCGGAGACCCCAGCAAGAAGAACTGTTCACTGAAGATAGATCCACTCCAATCAACCGACACAAGGACTTTGTTTTTCAGGATTGAAATGGAAGACTATGAAAAGTATTCTTACAGAGAAAATAAAGTCTCCATTACAGTGCATAGTAAGTAAGATTAATAATCACTGATAATCGCACTTTATAACAGTTCATCAGGGTTAAGTCTAGATACTGCCTTTTTTCTAAGGTTTCTGATCTTAAACATGATGTCTCCTGTTAATTTCCTGACTTTCTGAGCAATTATTGTTTATGGTCACTTACTTGCCATGTAGTGCTGGGTGGGAATGTATTACACAGCAACATCCTACAGTACTTTGGTCACTTTTCTCAGTACCGAGCATCATACTGAATTACAATTGTAATTTTAATAATATTACATTAATTCATACAACTAAGCCTCATTATGATCATTAGCAAGAAAGATAAACAAACCAGTACATAAAACTGCAGGTTTTTCCTCTATGCTTTATTTCAGTTATTTCAGTTACCTTCTATTGGACAGCTTCAAGTTCAAGCTGAAGTTTATTTTGCAGTTTCACAATTCAATCACAATTAGAATTTTACCTCTCTTACAACTTCTTAATATCAAATTGAAGGTGGATTATTCAATAGCTTTCCCACACTCATCTCCTGATTTGTGTTCATCATAATTTGTTGTTGGCCTCTCATTCTGAATTGGACCAGAAAACTCTCTAAGTGTGGAAGCTTGGTACCCCTGTGTGGATATGATGAAACATAATAGCCCATATTTGCTGAACATGTATGTGTAACTTACATATGAAAACCATATATTGTCCTTATGTGGTCATATATGTGCACCCATTAGCACCCATGAGTTTAAAAAAAACTGAGAACCACTTAAAGATCCCACCTTCAAACAAGCAAAGAAACTACAGCCACGATAAAACACGATAGCGCTCCCTTATAGCCCAGTATACTATAATTTACAGTCTCCCTTAATTTCAGAGGTCAATATGGCACCTCTGGCTTTGCAGCATGGAGGATGGGGAACATGTAGCACGACTAGAGCTCCTGTCGCCGTGGCTTTGACCAAAACAAAGTCCGCTGTACCGTATTGCTATACAACATCATGACTTTTTTTTGTCGTTGTCATAGCCTCTCCTGAACCCATAACCATTCGTGTGGAAGAAGAGGTAAAGCTGGGTGAAATTGTGTCTGCCTCCTGCTCTGCATTTCACTCCTGCCCCACCAATCCACCTGTTTTCATCTGGAGTCACCCTGGAAAACTAAATGTCCAATCAAAGGGGCTTGGTAATGGCAAGTGGGAAGTAACATCATGGCTGAGCTTTCACCCCACCCGCGCTGATCACAACAAGTCCTTAGAATGTAGTGCAACTTACCATGGAGGGCAGAGACTGAATAGCTCCAAAGTCCTCAGAGTAAAATGTAAGTTTGTACATCACATCTCTCCAATGATAAAAGACAATGCTGCAAACCTTTAGATTGCAAATGATACATTCTATGACGGATACTCTGTGTTACACATTGAAATAAGATACGTTGGCATTCACACCTGACAGATGTACGTGATGTGCATAAAAATCAGTTTGACCTTTCCTGCCACTCGCTTCCACCCAGACATAGTTAGTCAAATACAGTGTGTGAGTCAGGCTGAGTCACTGTCAGAGGATTCCAAGTCATCATGTATTCATCTGCGCTGTAAAAATCAGGTTGAATTTCGTTGTCACCCACTCTCACTAATATTGTTCACGCTGACTAACACGTTGGACCGTGACAGTTTACCGAATTTGTTTCTGTACATCCTACATTATGCACCTGGAATGATTGTTGTAGTCTACTTTATGGCTCTCTGGCATTATTTTAGCCTCCCCCTCCCTCAGTTTTTGACTTATGTTTTTGGATGCCATTTTTGTTTTTGCACAGTAATTCCCAATTCAGCTGTGATACTGCTTTGTAATGGAGAGAAATAGATACATAAAATACATAAAATGGTAGTCTAAACAATGAAAAGGATGCTACCTCAAGATCGCTTAATACGTATGCATAACAAAATGTGCTATGCAAAGATGTTTATGACTATGGTTTTTCATGCTAATTGTGTCTTTCTCCATGCAGATGCCCCAGTCAATGTGAAGGTTGCCCACAAGTCAAGTGTGACCGAGGGAGACACTGTGCAGCTGAGATGCTCCAGTGATGCTCACCCTCCTGCTCACACCTACCAGTGGCATAGTGACAGCAGTGGTGAAGTTCTGTCCAAGGGTCACCTTTACACATTGACAAATGTCTCCAGACACACAGGTGCCCTCTACTGCACTGCTATCAACACAGAAGGACAAACCAATTCAAGCCCAGTGCAGCTCAATGTGCTATGTAAGTCAACAAAGTAAGCTTGAAATAATTGTGTGTAAAGATACTACAAAGTAATGGAGAGAATTAGACAAATGCTATAACAGTGAATGCTATAACATTCAATCAAGCTTTGTTGTTGTATGTCCTTACAGATCCCCCTGAGATTAATGCCGGCTCTACCTGCTCCTCAGACAAGGATATGACAACCTGTGTGTGCATTGCAAACTCAAGGCCTTCCAGCATTGTTGAGTTTTTGCTTGCTGGCAGAGTCCTGCCAAGCACTAAGGTAGAGAGACATGGATCTGTCACCATTGGGACTCTGCAGGGGGATTTAGGATCCTCAGAGCTCATCCATTGCCATGCACACAACAGTCAGGGCAATGTCACCCTCACACTCTCTGTACCCACTAATGGTAAGGAGAAAATTAGGAGGAGTCGTAAATATGCACAAATTACCTATATGATATTGTGTATTGACAACATTAATGTTATGCTGGATATGGTTTCTGTTTGGACAGGTCAGGTGCCGACCCTTTATATTGCTATTGGCGTCGGAGCCATTGGATTTATGGTTTTAGTAATACTCTTTACAGTCTTGGGATTGAGTAAGAAATGGTAAGTTTGTGTCTTTTTTTTTTAAGTCTTTATGTTTTTTTAAAATGTGTATTATTAAATTAAAAAAGACAGAAATTTAACAAAAGGCTCATAAATAAACACAACAGAAAATATGCATAAAACTAAACAGGGTTGTTAATAATGAACTCAAAATTTCAACTTGTTTCCCAAATTAAAGTTGAGCATATCACATCTGTGTATGTGTGTGGTAGTGTGTGGGTAATGTACACATATGCTTGCATGAATAAGTTGTGTCCTATGTGTGCAAGTTATTTATACTATTATGGAAGAAGGCTGTCAGAGTTTCGATGTGGTACGACATGGTATTTCTGTGTCCCAGATCACAGGTCTAGGCTTGAGTCATTGCCACTGGTGTGCATCTTTCTCTGATCCTAACGTTGACAACATTTTTCACTTTTCTGCCAGTAGGGGGAGCCCTGATAATAACACAACATTGAGTGTGCAGGAAATGCGTGCACCCAAAACTTTGGAGCCTCCACTGCATTCCTCGGCACCAAGGTTTCAACTATACACCTCAGTTTGGAACAAACAAAAGATTAGCTTCCCTATGAATTCAAAAGATTCATATTTTTTCTTTACTTTGCCTGTGTTTTAACTACTAGTAATATCAGTATACAGTCTTTGTGATTGTTCCTAATGAATGGTAAACCTTTTTTCTGCACTCTGTCCTCAGGAAAGGGATGAAGAACTCTGAAAAGGCAACCTTCTCTAATGAGTACACCAATGAAATTATATATGGCAACATGGAGGTATGTGAGGCTCATTTTGTGTTCAGGGTTTTTATCATATCTGCATGATTAGTATTAAGAGAATAAGTCTCTCTTATTTCCTACACAGGCTGAATGGGCAGCAGGTGACGATGCAGTATATGCCAATGTGTAACACAAACAGGAAAGCCTTGTGATGAAATGGCAAATAGGCTGCGCTAATTTCTGGGCAGTGCCTCTTTGATGTTGTCTGTTTTTCTGGGTCATGGCAATGGTTAAAATAATAATAGGCTATATTCTGTATGTTTTAAATGTTTGACTTGTTAATATTCATTTTGAATTTTATTTTGGTTACTGTCCTTCATATATATGCCATGACACATATATTCTCTTCGTGTCATAAAAATATCTGCCATAATTATTGTACCACAGTAATTAGCACTCCAGTACTTTTCACAACATCCTGTTTTTATCTTTGCCAAACAGCTTGTCTAATCAATTTAATAAAAGTGTTGAAAACTATTATTAAACTGTTAAATCAGTATATTTTGTGACTCCTACATATTTTTGTTATCAGCCTACAAATAAATACAACGCATGCAGAAGTAGACAAATGAACACATGAAAGTTTACCTTTTAGCATTTCTTCTTTAGCAGTCATGCTTTATCATGATGACTTGAAAGAGTGAAATTCGATTACATTATAAAAAATAAACATACTCTAGTTCCTCTATAGCTGTGGCTTAGCTCTTGCTGAATACCAAACAAAATTCAACCTAACCGCATTCAGTTCTGTATCCACAGTAATGTCACTGCGGTCTTTACCATCATTCACAGCCGAACATGTTCAGTCCACAAACTTCTCTATAACCATGGGTGTGGTGAATGCTCATTAGTGGAATTAATGGTTAATACCTCATCCCCTCACATACGCAACACGCTATAGCAAGTCTGAGAATTTACAAAATCACAGGGTTTGATGTTTCCATTCTTAGTTCAAACCAATTGTGATTTTTTACTCAAGTTGTCCAGGTTTTTCCCATTGGTTCAGTGTGTGGTGGGGTAGCTGTGTAAAATTTGTGTTGAAATGACCCTGAGAGCTGTAGTAAATACCTGGTATATGATAAATTGAACAAAATAAAGATTTATTTAAGAGCTTCTTTGTCATGATGTAAGTCTGAGAAAGCTTGTGTTCTAATTTATATGCTGAATCAAATGATAACAGAACTGCATGCACATCCACAGATGTGACTCAATCCATCAGCCAAAAGAGTAAAAGAGAAACTGTTCTGCTTCTGCTGTGGCCATGTTAGAAAAACCCTGTTTCTTAGAAGTGTTACTGACAAAATTAGACAAAGACAGCGAGGAAGTCACTTCAGCCTATAGATAACATTACTGAAAAATAACACCATAACTCACAAATTTCATCACATGCATGCAGCTCTCTCTCTCTCTCTCTCTCTCTCACACACACACACACACACACATTAGCCTCAACTTGACCTGACTCTGACACAATTCTTAACTTCAACTCTAAAATGACCATTAAGTGAAAAATGTGAAGTTCCCCTGACTTTGGGGGAATTTCCTCATTTTGCAACCCACGTTCCGATGTTTAAATGTTTTCTTTTAATAGCATTCCTGTGTCAGTGTATGGGGGTGGGGGTGGGGGTACAGTGTAGACCAACGTGTTACATACAGAAATCTTGAAGAAAACAGGAAAGTTTAACTGGAAAGAAAGAAAGTAACAATCTATTGAGTGTTTTACTTTTTTCCAGTTAATTCCATCATTCCCTTAGATCAATAAAGTATTATAATGGATGGCATATGGTAATTATGGGTTAATGCAGAGCTGTTGTTTTTCTTCACTGATATTTTGCTGAAGTGGAAGTAAAACTGCTGGTGTAAAATTCTGCAAAAGCACAAAAAGCGTTACCAAGTTACTTCTTTGAAAAGGGCATGTGACCATTTCAATGCAATGGAAAAAAAACATACACAACATAGGTTCAGATTAGATTATTTTAATTATAAAATACAAAATAAAGGGCCTTTTCAAAGTAAAGCCAGATTACTCTCATCTTCTTTGCTGATCATTGAATGGCTCTACAATTTGCTCTTTTACATTTCTGCTGTTTAGAGCGCATAAAATTTGTACTGGAGATGATGTTGTGAAGTACAATGCCTCTGCAAAAACAGACTCAAGTGAAAGTAAAGTGACTTTAAAAAAATACTTAAAAAATACAAAAAAACTACTGAGCTACAGTAATTGCAGAAAATGTAATCAGTTACTTCCACTCCTGGTTTTCACACAAACATGAGTGTAATAGTACATAAATACACAAAGACAGGTACACATTTATAAAGTTTATAAAGTGGTTACAGAGGAGACAGTTGTTTGTGTTATTACTTAGTACATTACAGTTTACATGGATGTTTTTTTGTGTGTGTGTTTCTCTGTTTATGGCAATGCAGTGCACATTGTTATCATTAGACATAGCCTCCACCCTGTAGATTCACTTTTGTTCCAACAGGATTGCGCTGTGTTGGTGCTGCTGGTGCTTTAGGGAGCAGAGTAAATGTCACTGCAGCCCCACAAGAAGCCGCTCTCTGGTGGGCTCAGGACTCGCTGTCTCATTCAGTGGACTGTCTGTACGGACAGTAAACATGCACAAATGTACAATCCAAAAGACATGTAAGAGCAAATGCACTTTTTTTAAGAAAGTGACGACGCTCGTGCATTTTTGTGCTGCTAACATACTGGGTAAGAGGCATAATGCTATTGTTTCAAGGCCTTACCTTTTAATTTGAGAATTATGGAGCTCTTCACTCTCCTCCTTCCATTGTGTGTGACTGTGCAATTCAAAGGCGTATTGTGGTCACTGGCTACAGGAAGAAAGGTCAGCGTTGAGGTTGTTTCCCACTTCCAACTGTTCAACTTCCTTGACCGGACTTTGATTGTTCCAGAGTGACCCCAAGTGAAATGAGGTCGAAAAGACGGACAGGAATGAGAGACAGAGCAGGAGGCCGATGCTGCAGTATCCAGCTTCAATTCCCCACGCAGAGACAGAGACGGAGCCAGTGGGGAGCCTGCTTGAAACAGAGTTTTGAAAATCACACTGACATGATTCATAAGTACATAAATTAAACCTAAAAAGGTAGATGTATTTCCCCCAAAATTATCAAAATAATCTACACAGTGTAAAGATATCTGATTGATACTCACGTGCAACTTCAATGGACACCGTGTGGTTTCTGTAGGCGAAGTTTTTGTACTTTGGCATTACAATCTTGAAAAAGAACGGGCCAGTATCATTGAGTCTTACCCTATCTATCTGCATGGTGCAATTATAAAATTTTAGATTTCCCAGTATCTGGGTTCGTTGTCTGTATTCCTTGGCTAATGTCCACTTGCGGTCACTACTTGCAACTAATTTGGTTCCAGTTAGCCACAATCCCGTCCGCCTACTGATGATCTCCATTGGTTTGGGGTCAGGGTATCTGTAGATGCAAGGAATAACCACACAGGAGCCTTGAAGAGCTGAAATCCTCTTGGGTATGTTTGCTGTCCAGGTTCTGGGAGAGGACTGTGCCTCGTGGATCACTAAGTGCAAGAAAGGTTCATTCATTCATTCATTCATTCATTCATTCAATCTCTTCTGGTTACACTCTTGAGGTAAAAGATCTCAGTTTCAGTCGACATTGGTTGAACATTACTAAGTGTGACATGCAGTCTTTGATGAAACCAGTATTTCATGCATCCACTGATAAAAAACAAACTTGAATGACTCAGTGCCGGCCACATTTCGAGACTCACCATGTAACAGCAGAGAAGCAAACAACAGTTTCAGCTCCATCACAGTTGCCTGAGGAAGTGAAACATCCAGTCCAGTGAAAGTAAATAACTACTGAACAGCAGCTGCATTTGTCATAATGTATTTTTGTACACTTCTTAACCATTCACTCACCTCTAAATGGGGCTCTCTTTGAGATCTGCTCTTTACTACAGTGCAGGAGATTTGTAGGCTGTTATTTGAGTTGGTGCTGCTCAGTGTCACATTTTATAGCGTGGTTCACCCCTCACAATTACAAGTGTTAAACGTGTTTATCAAGAAGTGTGTGTGTTAGGGGTTTGAAAGCTAGAAGGACGAAGGCTGTTGCAATATATGATTACTTTTTCGCTACAATTGAACATTTTGATATTTTTATCACAAACAACTGCGCACAGAACGACAGTGTGCATAACAATGAGTTCTAGTCATGAAAAGATGCTACAGTTTGTCCAGTAGCAGAAGAGACAAACATGAGATTAAAGAAAAACAAAGAGGTTAAATCAAAAAGATTTTGTGAGGCCATCGCATACCTTGACCTGTTTATTCTAAACTGTTCTTAACTAAAAATCCTCCAATCAGCTCTCACTACTGACCTACAAATTTCTCAAAACAAGCCTTCATAAAGGCCGATACTAGTAGCTATTAAAAACACTGCAACAGGTTTGTCTGTATGTGTATGGGAGGCAATGTCATTAGAAGATTGTAGAAGAAGATTGTAGATTTCCATTGTCCATCTCTATTTTGCATCTTTTATTTATTTAAATTATAATTTAAGGCATATTCTGTGCATAGCACATTTTGAAAGGTCTTGTGATGCTCAATCAAATGAGATCATAAAATCAAAGTAACAGCAAAGGAATTCTGTTAATACTCCTTACTAAGTGTCTTAATACAGTCTAACAAGTCAGTACTCGGTATTCAAGATGTTGATACAATTTAGGTCATGGAGCTATGCAGCTAGTCCTCGCCAAACTGAAAAGGCTAGAGATGAGTGGGAGAAGACTGATAGGAGAGCCTATGAAACTGATAATATAGGCATTTATATTAGGCTGCTACTGTTTAGTTCAGTTTTTCAGTATGTCTGTACAAAATTTAAAGAGTGAAGTGCTGTTTCCCATTAAGACAATCAAGGTAAGTCAGAAAAATAGTGAAAATGCTGCCTTATTCAATGCTAGAATAAGCTTGAGGTAACACTGACCACTGTAAATGAAAGGGTGTGGATTCGCCGTAGGCCAAAGTGTGTTGTAAACAGGAAATGTGGGGTTTTTGAAGATTAGTGTTGTGTGTTATGTAGTCAGCAAATTTATTCCAGTGCAGAAGTGTTCTTGGTATGTTTATTATTCAGCCCCTGGAAGAGGACCACATGTCATGGATCACTGAAGACAAGAAAGGACATCCTACATTCTTGGTATAGATGACATTGAATAATACATTATAGAAATAAGAAACAAATGTTTCAGTTCAATCACAGATGACTGAGGAAGTAAAATGGCAAATGAAATTAAAACATAAGATCAGAAATAAAGAAATGTATTATCTCTGCCAGGTGATTGTCACGGTAAGCAAAGCAGGTGGATCCAAATGCAAGAGCAGCAAGGCACAGGAATTAAAGAAAAAAAATAATCCTGGACTCAGGCAGAACACAAAGAACAAAACAACCAAGGCTACAAGACAGGAACATTAACAGCGAACTGACAGAGAACAAAGGAAACTGACAGATATTTATACAAGGGGAACTAATTACAGAACAAGACAGGTTGACAAGGGAGACAATGAGGGTGTGGAAGGCAACAAGACCAGGGCGGGCCTGACGAGACTAACACAGGGCAGGTGTGCAGGGGAACACAGACTGGGAAGGGCTACGGGGACACAGGAGGGCCACACAGAGCAGGAACAGAAAACCAAAACACAAGGGGTCCAGAATCACAAAGAGTCCAAAACAGAAACTAAATACCCAAAACACTAAAAGCCCATAACAAAGAGTCCATAAACTAGAATCATTACAGACATTATACGTTTGGTCACGTGTGGCTGTGTGTTCATCTGACTACTGGGCCTGTCAGTCTAAAAAAAAAAAAAATGTGCACAGACTGTATGATGAAGAACCTCTCTTGGTTAAAGTGATTCAAAAACTTTGAAAAAATAACCATCGCTTCTCCCTCCATCTCTCTTTGCATACTACTGGCCCCTTTGTGTTGAAATTAGGTTTCATAATATTTGTGCACTGCATTAATTTATGTACTTATAACACTATATTTGGGTAGTCCAGTGTTGATAACACAATCAGCTATCAAGTGATAAAATGTTAAGTGTCACTTTCCTATTTGGTACATCTCCACAGACTATGTAACCCTCACCTCAGACAACCCTAACTTTACTGCATTTCTGAAATTACCAGAACGCTAAGTTCAACGCTATCACCCAGACACTGAGCCTAGAGAGGAGGCCACTTTTTCCTCAATTATGAATAGTACTTAAAGTAGACTAGTAAATGCATGACATCATGTCTGGTGTAGCTCAGTACAGCTCTGCTGTAACATTGGTTGGTTTAGAGGTTGTATCCTCACTTGGGCCACCCATAAAACTGCACTCATAGTACTACATGATCTATGGAATGGATCACTCAACATTAAAAATAAACACACAGAGTACTTGCCTTAAAAGCAAATATGTACAGTATAACCACTTAATGAACGAAGCAAGGCCCATCCACTACTTCTCTTCCAAGCTTACTGCTCAGCAATCCAATAATCAAGCCAGTCACAAACTATTTAAAGAAACAGTTCGCTCAAAATACACTTACCCTGACTGTGATCTATCCAGCCCGATTGTTTCTGTGAGATCTGTCGATGTTTCCAGTCTGCTGCAACCTTCCCTGTCTCTACAATACAATGGAGTTGGATGGCTGTTTGTTTGTGGAGCTCAAAAGCTTAGCTTAAAAGTGAAAAGGAAAAAGTTCCCAGTGAAACTCTTCAAGCCCAATCACTGTGGATTATGCTCCACTGTTTTGGGATGTCGGGAGACAGGGCAGGTCGTGACAGACTGGAAACCACGCCAAATCACACAGAAACTATCTGGATGGATAGACTGCACTATGGATAAGTAGGAAAATGTCATTTATTTGTGCTTTGGGTGAAATGCTGAACTTGTGCTATTGCTAAATTTGAGTGGGTGTGTATTCTTTCATGTGTAAGAGTGATAAAATCAGAAGCAGAAGGGAAGCTCTTTATCTATTGTGCCTCATGACAAAAGCATTCTAAAGCCCACACACACATTATCATGCGCGCGCACACACACACACACACACAAACAGTACAGAATATAAGAAGCCATATTTAACATGAAGTTCTCTGCAGAATTCTGAAATGTGTTTTCTTTTGCTATTTTAAATAATCCATGTTTGCATATATATTGTCTGTTTGATCCATGCTGCCCATCTGATCAGTAGGCGACTGTAAAGAGAGAAGATGGGTTGCGGTAAGGTTGACTTTTGTTGTCAATATCTATGTATGGAACTTCTCAATACATTTAGTTTTAGCAAATATCTTTTTAACTCTGATGGGGAATCATACCTGAACATTGATATAAACAGGCTCATCAATGACCTTCGGCTGAGAAACTTGCTTGCCGTCTTGCTTTTTGGTATTCAGTTTTCCACTGAAAAGACAGAATAGATGCAATACATGATATTTACACGTATAATCTTAAGGGAAATAACAGACATAAATATCCCGCATCTTGTATTAAATATTTGTGTTAAACTATGATTGATGAATGTCTCAGACAAAAATAATTAGGAAAAACTGGTCTTTATTTTGACTATAATGACATTGTTTAGGGACTTAACAACTATATCTTGAGACGAACCTGTTGGCTTGACTTGATGATGCTATGCTAAAATTTGCATAATATCCTGAATCCTGCTGTGTAACAGACTGGGACCTGTGAAAAAAGGCCACTGTTATTTTCTGTGGAGCAGGTAATGGCAAATTACTATAGAGAAATGCATATTTTTGTGATGCCAGTGCATTAACACATGCCTAAAAGATATTTACGGTCATAATAATACTGTGCTAGTGCCTATAGAAAAATTAGCTCATATGTGATTCCTTCCAGTGTTGTAAAAGCACAATTTCCCCACATTGAACTAAAAGTGAATTCACCTTTTATGTTTTCTGTAGCAAACGATTCCAACTACAAAACAGATGATTAGGAGTGCGGCGATTGGAACAGACGTGGCAACATATATTGTCTGACTGTCTCCTTGCTCTGTGAACAACATTCAGATTTATATTCAACACAGCGGTGTACATTTGACTATTTTCAAGGAGAAAACTGGTGTGAGCAATGATGTCCTCGAGGAAGAGTCTTAAATTAGACATTCAGTGCCACACTAAAGCTACTTACTTTTTGTGACTTCAGGCGGGTCAGTGGGTATATCTGGAAAAGACATAAAAAAATAAATATGTATGTTGTTACTTTCATTATAATTACATCTCGCTCTGTGATGCTGTTTTTATTAAAATTGCCACAGCCGTTTTACAAAAACCATTAGAAATGGAATACAAAATCTTGAAATTATCGATCAGTAAACCTTAAGTAACCTGAAAATTGCATAAACCTAGATAAGGAAATGAAATTCTTAACATCATACCTGGGAGCTCGCTGGCTGTTATAAAACCTGACCCTGTGGAGATTAAATATGTATCACTTAAGCAAATATTACATTCTTGCTGTGAAAACATCTTGGTGCTTATCTTAAAATCCTTACCTGACACATTAAATGAGATGGACTCTTTTTTGAAACTATACTTTCCAGCTCCAATTTTAACTCTCATGTAGATAGGATTCATTTTAGTTTCAATAATCTGGATCTTGAGAGTGCAGTTTCCCTTGGTAATGTTACCGATGAGCTCAGTTTTTCCTCTGTACTTCTCAATCTCAAAAGTTTTATTTGGGTGAAAGATGAATGCATTCTTGTCGTGATCCATTGTATCAAATAGACTTTTCTCATGTATTTTCCAGTACACTTGAAGACATCCGCTACACTCTTCAGGTGGATGGGTCATGGTACATGGTATGATCACCTCAGAGTTCAATGCGGCATTAAATTGACGGGTCACATTAATACTCCAGGTTTCACCTGTGTTAAAAAGCAAATAGTTTATGTTATGTTTATGCACTACAGCGCACACTTAATGAGATCAAATTCAAACAAAGAGACTGGTCAGTGTAGAATAGGAACACAATATGCCACCTACCATTTGTATCAGAGACCAGGATCAATATGGGACTCAGCATAATCAATAGGTGAAGATTCATCTGATCCAAGAGAAACATCCTCAAGTAAACAAACATAATACTGAAATCTTCAATCGAATTAGTCCAGTTTAATTGTTGTTTTCACATCTGGTAGTCTACATACAGTTCTAAAGTCAAACTGCCTGTATGCTGGCATCGAGGCCCAACAAAAACAGGTAAAATGAAGTTGTTGTGGCACATTCACTGCTGCCATGATATCTCACTCTAGAATGAAGTAGATACTCACTGTGAGAGCTGCGAGGCCTTAACAGGAGGCAACAAGATTCAGAGGAGGCAATGGCACTCTGATGTGCTTTAGCAACATGCCTTGTATCTTCACAATGTTGGTGTGAAATTCTCGGGTGTTTCCTGTTTCTTAACAGTGCTGAATGAATAAATAAGGAAGTAAAAAAAGTTTTTTTTTCTTTTGGACTAAAAACTGTCACATAGGGTATTGTAGGGCGGATTGTGAGACTATCCCATGTGCTCTATACCTGTGTGTCACAAGCATACACTAAAGCATATGTTCTTACGTAGTGCACAGTGGTTTGTTTTTTAAAACTGTATAGTAATGTGACTTTACATTCTTTTGTAACAGCACAAACACCTCGATACATGACTCCGGATTGTTGAGGCATTTTTAAAAAAACAATTAGGAGCAAATCAATCAGACACTGAGATGTCGAATAACTGTAATGAAGCTGTTGTAAGCTGTTATAAATGACGCTATATGAAGTCTCATATGGCACTTAAATGTGATAAAACAGGGATCTATGAAGTTATGCCATCTTATTATAAGTATTAGTATTATTATTGTGGATTACAAAAAGGGAATGTGATCCATCTCGGGAGTCATAGAGGACTGAATTGTCCCATTCTGTGATTTTGAAATGTTTTTATTTTTACTTATATACTTATTTTTTAAGCCTTCCTGAGCACACTGTAATGTTGCAGTCCTGTACCAGTTATTTATGTGTGCTCCTCCTGTGGCAGTGTGGTCGTGGTGGTGGCTGCCTGGCTGGCTGGCTGGCTGGATAGGGCTAGTAGCCAACTATGCCACCTTTTTGCCCCAGAAGATATTTTTTGTGAATACACAAAAGACTAGCCTTACTGCCAAGTAAAGCACAGGGTCATTTACTAAAAGAGGAAGGATGCAAACTTAAATGAGAAGATAGTCTTTACTTAAGAATTAAAAGGAAATTGGAAAAAAGCTGTAGATAACAAAATTATTGTGTGCTATGCTATAAAAACTAGGAAAATATATATTTCCTCTTTAACATTTTCAGACTAGTTCTAGTCTCTAAAAGTACAGATAGTTCAAAACTAAAATGTAGTAATAAGAAAGGAGATTGAACAACCAATCACACTTGACCTCATGTGATAACTCCAACAGTCATTCACACTTGGCATCATGTGACTCCAATGACTCTTAACGACTATTGTTAACACCCAGGAGCACCAACATTTTATTAATGACCTTAACAATTATGACCTTAATAATGACCCCACAGAGATAAATTCCTGGGATTAGAGCTGAGGAAGCTTCTTGGATGAGAAGTGAAACGTTTTCAAGCATGTGCCAAAATGCCCAGTGCACAGGAATCCTACTGCATGGGTGAAACCAAAACCATCTAACTGAACTAAAAAAAAAAAAAAAAAAAAAAAATGCAAACACTGCAGTAAACTAAAAGATTACCCCAGTTGCTATATAGCAGTGGTTTTCAAAGTGGGGTGCCAAGACTAACCGAGGTCCTTGAGTGGCCACGGGGGCCGGGGGGAGGGCGAGGGCTCAGCAAAAGGAGGAACAGTTTAATTTCACTACAATTTATTTCACCACAGATTGTTAGGATACGAAAAATAATGGTATACGTCATCATTTTAGTGCTATGTTTTAATCTCACCACTTTGAATCTGTTTTTCAGAGTATGACATCACTTAACAGGGATTAAAATATCTTTTCATATCAAGGTCACTAGGGTGAAATCACTTCAAATGGGCACCTGTAGTTTAATGAAAGTCAACTCCTGCTATAAAGCACCCTACTTTTTGAAATCCGATTCATCACAGGCCATTTCAGTTACCTCAGCTGAATGATGCACCGGCCAGCATTCACTCAGCCTACTGCTGCTTGAAATCGATGTCTACTAGAGGGAGAGTATGCTATAAAGCAAAACTATACATGTAATGACCAAAATAACATGACACTGAATTGATACTTCCAACCGGATGGAGAACAGTCGAAACTACAGCAACGAGGAACAAAGATGTGCCCAGAACTGCCAAACAAGACACATCTTTGATACTTTTATAAATGCATGTTTCAAAAAAGCTATCAGCATTTTTCAGCCCTGAGCTGTGTGTAGTAGGATCATGGCCCAATGGAGGTGATCAAATTTAGAAACAAAAACAACAGCATTAGTCGTGACCAGCGTGTAATACTTGCAAAAAGCCCATGCATGGACAACAATAAGCGATCCACACTTGACTTAAATTGAACTCAAAATCCTTAAAGTGCCTGTCACTTTCAAATTCCACTGCTTTACATTTGTTCTAGCACAACTAAAAATAAACAATAATTATTTTATACTTTTGTTGTGTGCTTATTATAGGAAGTAGTAAATGTTTTCTTACTTGTTCCATTCTCCATTGTTTATCTGCTTCACAAATGAGCTTCACTGATTTAATATGAACATTGTTATTGGAGGTGCACACTGCCACATCTAATTAAGGTGTATTCAATAAGCATATGGATAATTATAAAGTACCGTGTATCTTTAAAAAAATAAAAAGTACAAGGCTCCATGACTACTATTCAATGTGGTTTAAATTCGGGTAGCTGTTGCTAAATTAAAGCGGTTCTTGTGGCCACCCTCCACATCTCTATGATGGTAATATTATATTATCACCTGTGGGCTGTTACCCACTAAACACTATATTAAATGTCTTGGATTCATACATTTTTTTCTGAGTGAAAATGGACTCAAAATCCCTTCCCTTTAATATGGCATTCTTCACTACAAAGCTGCTTTTGTAGTACACTAGGTACGTCCGGTTTTCCCAGTGGAACCACACCACGAAGTAGCAACGAGTAGTTTGATTTCCTACCGTCCCCAAACGCCTCCTCTATATTTATCATTAAATCCTTAAGGGAGAATGAATGCCGTAAGGGCATGTGATCCGGGATGCTTTGGATATGATGTGCGACGAGTTATTCATTACGCTTGTTATGGTTTGTAAGTCCTCTAGGTAGCACGACAGATACAAGTATTAAAATCATATACACACTCTGCAGCTGTGTGTCTCTCATGTATGGTTTCTGGTGGTCCTTGAGGGTTTTCTAGGGTGTTTCCAGTAAAATGGGGAACTATTAATTTCACTTTTATTTTATTCTGAATGTTGGCACAACTGGAGAACGTGTAACGATAACTGATTATTTAGGTTCCATTTCCCCACTGAATTCACCGTGGTGATAATCAGTATGGAGGCTTACTCCGCAGAAAATAAAGACCACACAAAAAATCTTCCCTGATGGGGTTCCGTGGGTCTATAATTAGAACGTCACAACAATTTTGGGAAGCCCCCTATAGCAATGTTGCATTGAACCACTAGGTGGAGTAAAATGCCCTCAAATCCGATGAAAACTTTTGGACTGGAGACGTGTTGTGCCAAAACATTTCATTTTTCTATTGCTGGTTTATTAAAAAACAAATAAATAAATATATAAATAAATA
>OMKZ01016322.1:26030-37970 GCA_900302535.1 Neoniphon sammara
TAATACATACATGTGTTATGGGCATTAATTTAACCAGGTAATATCATTTGAGGCTACTGATTTATTTGAAGATAAAAGAGGAACAAAAATAAACATGATAAGAGGTTATTTTGATATCTAAAAAGTATATATTTTATTGGATGGATCTAAATAATACATTTGTAACACTGTTCACTGTTCATTCTCCCGAATGTTGAGAACACTGCATACTAGAAAGCACGTAAACAAGATCACTGTTCATAAACTACCTCTTCATATCAGAGCAGTCCACATGCAAAAATCAAAGTACATTTTTGGTGTAGAGGTCAAACCAAAGCACAGCCTCTTTTATTAACTTATTTGTTTTACTGCAGCATTAGAGGACTAACAAAGTAACACCACAGAACCTTCATTCACACAAATCCAACATTTGATAAGCAGAAGCATGAGCCTAGAACTTTCCTTGGTTGGGTCACCTGACACCCAGATGGACTCTCCCTGGACTGCGCTCTATATACACCAGGGAGCGGAGACATTCGTCCTCTTAGTCTGCCTGCCAGGACAGGGAAAGGAGTGCTGCAGTGAGACTCAGACGCCGGTGTTGCGTGGCGGGCAAATAACAGAAATTTAACACAGTAAACTCTCAAGTCTTGAGCATCTGACAGAGCAAGGTAACCCCTTTTATAAGAAGCATTGCAATCAGTCTGGCTTCATAGTCTGTTTTGCTTGCTGCTTTAAGAACTTGATTGTCAAATGTGAGAGACCGTTCCAAACAAGTGAAGCTTGCATGGTTCCTGTCAAACAGTGGCATGACAAGCTGAGGGAGAACAACCACATAGTTTATGCCAGTCTCTGTCCAACCAACTATATATTTCTGTGGATGATTTTGCAACTCATTTTCATGTCACAAGAGTGTCAGTTTGGCGGGTGTGATCTTGCCTTTGCATGATCTTGTTGGCTAGAAAAAAACTGAAACTGATGCAAACTCGCATCCTGAGTAGATGTGTCACTTGATTATTTACCACTTTTTTCCTGGACTTACCAAGGCAAGATTCACACATGGAGTAGCAAAAGCATCAAGTCAGCATTTTCTGTCCTGTGTTGCACAATTGGATAACAACTGATAATTCAATAAACTGTAACAGATGGAGCAATTCTAGGACAGTCAAGAGACAAAGTTTCTACTTTCAACCATTTGATATATCCGAAGAGAACACTGCAAGAGCTAAATTGCACAATACAGTTAGTAATATGAGAAAATACGATAAACTGAAAAATGTGTAAACTATCAAGATCAGTTTGGTGTCCTGTGATCTGTTGGAATGCTTTCCAGCTTGTTTGTGATTTTCCTTGCCTCTTTTGCTCACAGCCTCAATATAGTGAGAGGTAAACAGTCTGGGGTTTTGTCAAAGCTCAGTCTCCAGAAATGAGACTACAAGAGCCTTTTGTTGACTTCTCTACTGAGCAAATACTGTATGTTTGTGACTCCACCTCCAATATGGCTCTTTGCTGTGGGCCTTTTTGGTCTCCAAGCCCTTATTTCAGTAGGAACCATGATGAGTTTTGCCCAATAGTAATTTTTAAATGATCCCTGCCTTTTCAACCACCTTCCATTCATTTCTGTTTAGGTACACTGTTACTTATTATAGTAACTGTTAGCTATTAGGAGCCAGCTGTCGGAAAATAGCCACACTGATTACTGTTCCAGTGTCAGTCCATCACATTTCACTGTAGTGACACTACAGTGTTATGTTGCTAAGGGAGGAGTGGGGAGAGGAGGGCACTGAAGGGCAGTGTGACATAGTCTAGTGAGTCTATTGGCTTCAAGTATCATGTGCCGGTCTGAGGTAGTACACCATCGATGGCGTTGCACCATTAAAGACATTTCGAGAACATAACAGCTGAACCTAGATGGTCACAGCTAGTTTGGAGTTCAAGTGGCTCTCCATCTGGGTTTATGGAAATGACATAAACACATAGACACATACATTCAAATCAATATTTTAACTATTATACTACCAGAGCAAGATTTTTTTTCAGTTTCCAAGTACAAAAAAAACACAATTAAGAAGTCCATGAGAAAGAACCTATTTTATTTTATGATGATGACTACAGGGTAACTACCTCTGTTAGATCACACTTTATATTCACAGACTAATGTGGATGATTCTGCTTCAATTATTGACCTGTTTCTTTTGTTTACATAAGATGTCAAAAGGACCAGCAGTGGGCATAGATCTGGGCACCACATATTCCTGTGTGGGAATCTTCCAACATGGCAAAGTAGAGATTATTGCCAATGACCAAGGAAACAGGACCACACCCAGCTATGTTGCCTTCACTGACACTGAGAGACTGATTGGAGATGCTGCCAAGAACCAGGTGGCCATGAACCCTGCCAACACCGTATTTGGTAATAGTTTCAACACCACATTGAATCAATGCTCATATAGTTGTGGGCCCCACAAATAGTGGTAAAAAAATGCATCACTCATTTCCTGAACTATTCTGAGAGGCAATGATAATAATCTCACAGAATTACTGTGTTAATCATTAATCGTTCCAAAGAAAAAGAAGGGGAAGGAAGTCTGTGAATGTCTTGTTCTTACTGCACTTCACTCCAGATGCTAAGCGTCTGATTGGTCGGAAGTTTGATGATCCTGTGGTGCAGTCCGACATGAAGCACTGGCCCTTCAAAGTTGTGAATGATTCAAGCAAACCCAAAATGGAGGTTGAATACAAGGGTGAGATAAAGACCTTCTATCCTGAGGAGATTTCCTCCATGGTCCTCACCAAGATGAAGGAGATCTCTGAAGCCTACCTTGGCAAGGTAGTTTCACCCAGCTAATTGGGAGAGTATGATCCTATGTTTGAGTTATTATTCTACTTTTATGAAGATAAAACTGCTTCCTTTTGTCCCATTTGTGCTGATCATTTCCTAAAATGGGTGATACACATTTTGTTTCTATGATGACCAGCTGCAAAATCAGAAAACTGAACTTCCTTACACACATAACACACTCTTCACTCTGTCTTGTCTTTCCAGTCAGTGACCAATGCTGTTATCACAGTTCCTGCTTACTTCAATGACTCCCAGCGCCAAGCCACCAAAGATGCTGGAACTATTGCTGGGCTTAATGTGCTGCGCATCATCAATGAGCCCACTGCAGCAGCTATTGCCTATGGCCTGGACAAAAAGGTACCTAGCCAACCTTTAAAGTACATAGTGTAAACTACTTTTGTCTGTTTTTTGCTCTTATCAGTAATTCTCTTCACCATTAATTTCAGGTTGGTGGTGAGCGCAATGTCCTTATCTTTGACCTTGGTGGTGGAACTTTTGATGTGTCCATCCTGACCATTGAGGATGGCATCTTTGAGGTTAAGTCTACAGCTGGTGACACTCACTTGGGTGGTGAGGACTTTGACAACCGCATGGTGAACCACTTCATTGCTGAGTTCAAGCGCAAGTTCAAGAAGGACATCATCAGCAATAAGCGAGCTGTGCGTCGCCTGCGCACAGCTTGCGAGCGTGCAAAGCGCACCCTCTCCAGCAGCACTCAGGCCAGCATTGAGATTGATTCACTCTATGAGGGGGCAGACTTCTACACGTCCATCACCAGAGCCCGTTTTGAAGAACTTAATGCAGACTTGTTCCGTGGAACCCTTGAACCGGTGGAGAAGGCCCTGAGGGACGCCAAGATGGACAAGGCCCAGATTCATGACATTGTCCTGGTGGGTGGCTCCACTCGTATCCCCAAGATTCAAAAGCTGCTGCAGGACTTCTTCAATGGTCGTGACCTCAACAAAAGCATCAACCCTGATGAGGCTGTGGCCTACGGTGCAGGTGGATACCTCTGTTGCATGCAGGCTTAGCTATATAAAATTTGCACTGATGAGGAAATATTGGGAGGTTTTAACATTAAAGTATTTCTGTTTCAATATGGCATTTGTATCACCAACTGAACAATCTGCTTCTCACAGCTGTGCAGGCTGCCATCTTGGCTGGTGATAAGTCTGAGAATGTACAGGACCTGCTCCTGCTGGATGTCACCCCTCTGTCCCTGGGAATTGAAACCGCTGGAGGAGTAATGACTGTCCTTATCAAAAGGAACACCACCATCCCCACCAAGCAAACACAGACCTTTACCACCTATTCAGACAACCAGCCTGGTGTGCTGATTCAGGTAGATACCTTAAAGTACAGTTTGCAATTCACTCCCCAATTTATTGTAAGAATGAATGCAAACAGAATATAAATCATACATTCAGTTGTGCACAAAATTATGCTGCCTTGTTTTTCCCTGATGGATCAGTATATGACTTTGGTAACTTTCTTAGGTATATGAAGGTGAAAGAGCCATGACCAAGGACAATAATATCCTGGGCAAGTTTGAGCTCACTGGTATTCCACCCGCCCCCAGGGGAGTCCCTCAGATTGAGGTGACCTTTGACATTGATGCCAATGGCATTCTCAATGTGTCTGCAGTGGACAAAAGCACTGGCAAGGAGAACAAGATAACCATCACCAATGACAAAGGTACCATAGCATGCAGATTGCATCTCAAGTGCTTTAAAAGAAGAAAAAGAAACTGTTCCATGATTTGTTTTCTAAGTTTATTTCTCATTTTCTGGAGGTTTGATATTTAAAAGCTGAGAAAGTACTAATTTAAAATGGACTGAAGGTGAAACAGAAAGACAGAATGTCAATGAATTGAACATGAATTAGAGAGCATTTCAATCTCCCATAGGGCGTCTGAGCAAGGAGGACATTGAACGCATGGTGCAGGAGGCAGACCAGTACAGGGCTGAGGATGAGGCCCAGAGAGAGAAAGTCACAGCCAAGAACTCCCTGGAGTCTCTGGCCTTCAATATGAAGAGCACTGTAGAGGATGAAAAACTCCGGGACAAAATCAGCCCTGAGGACAAGAAGACCATTGTAGACAAGTGCAATGAAGTCATTTCTTGGCTGGACAGGAACCAGGTTAAACTGCAACCACTGGCTGAACCACAACTCTTCACAAAATACCTAAGTTCCTCTTTCTTATGAAAACACAATTCTCTACTTCCCTATCCCTGCCTGACTCACAGTATCTTATGTTTATTTTCTTGTTATTTTGTTACTTAGATGGCAGAGAAGGATGAATACGACCACCAGCAGAAGGAGCTAGAGAAGGTGTGCAACCCCATCATCTCCAAGCTATACCAAGGGGGCATGCCAGGGGAGATGCCTGGAGGAATGCCAGGAGGGATGCCTGGTGGCTTCCCTGGTGGAGCCGGAGGTGGCTCCTCCTCTGGCCCAACTATCGAGGAGGTCGATTAAACATTCAACTGACAGCATCATTATCTCAGATCATAACATTAACCTACTGTCTTAAAGCTAATATCTTTGCCAATGGACACATCCAGTAAACATTAGATCTTGGCTAAGTTTGACCTGCCTAAAATGTTTGCTAAAATGATTGCTCAAAAATGCAGTTAAAGATTCTGATGCAAGAACCTCGACACCTGCACACAGCTGCAACATGAAATCACAGAACAGATGCTGAAGGTGTGTCCGTCATCTTCATCGATGATGATTTACTTTGCATTTCTGGTAACCTCTCTTCGTCTGTCATAGATTTCTCAATATTCAGTTAATAAAGATCTGTAATGGGATGCGGATGCAGTTGTTTTGTCATTTTTGGGAACCCTTCTTTAATTCAACTACTTTTCTGATTTACTGTGTTATGTATAGTAGCATATGCATATTGGGAAATTCATATTTTGATCACACCTTGGACATGAAAAAAAAAAAAAAACATTTCCTGTTTTGCAATAGAAGTGTTCAGATCAATATCTTGTTCCTGTATCTGGGGTGCTGTCTATATTCTCAAAAATGATAGAAATGCAATGATGTTTTTAGACACGACGTGGTCTTAACACTTACTGCACAATGTAGTGTTTATCTGTTTCTGCGGTAACTGTTTATGGTATAATGTGAAGGATGGTTAGAGGACTGCAAGTGAGGTGAAAGGCTTAACATATTAAATGTGATGCAAACACATGCACTTGTCACATAAACTTGAAAACACTAAGCACACATGGACACATGAACCAGCTGCTGCAAAAACAACCATAAAAGAAAGAAAGAAAGACAGAAGGAACAGATATTTGATCTAAATATCTTTTCTTGTCAGGGTAAAAACAAGAATTGAAAAAAAGTTATTTCTGCTGTAGGCTATCAGTGGAAATATTGCGCAACGTTTTGTTTGCTAAAAGCCCTGACCCATGTCTGGCACCGAACAGGATAAACACAAGCGTGAAAGTTGGGTGGGTTTGTCTGAGCTGTGAATTCCTCTCAGCTGCTTAGCACCAAATGTGCTTTTCCCAGATCTATCACACCTGGGAGGAACCTGTGGAGCGTCCCACATGGAACTCAGGGTCAGATGTGTGATGTAGGTATAAAAGCAGGTGTCCATAAGGGCTGAGACTCAGGGACGTGAATCAGAGTCTACACTATGGCCGTGCTCTTGATTGTTAGTTGCTTTGCTTTGGTGGCCTCTGCACTGGGTAAGTGAGTGGTGGCTTCACATCAGATAACATGCACCATCTGTGGCAAATTATTTTGTTGTATTGTGGTGGTGCTAGTTGTGAGAAGTCACTCTGAGTGTTATGACTGTGACAGTATGCTCTGCGCTGTCACATACCATATACATTCTATAGACTGTAACATCCTGTTACAATCTATATGAGGGCAGAAAGATCTCTCCTTTGAATGTGTGGTTGTATTTCAGGATGTGGAGTGCCGGCCATTAAACCCCAAGTAAGCGGCTACAGCAAGATTGTAAATGGAGAGAATGCTGTGTCTGGGTCCTGGCCCTGGCAGGTGTCCCTTCAGGTAGCTAATGCACTCTCATTCCATGCTGTAATTTGGCTGCAGTAATGTCCGCATTGCAGCTTTTTTAAAAATGTATCATGACATTATGTCACTCATTTGAGGCATTAACAAAGCACTTTCAGTGATTCTTCTTTCACCCCTATTTTTGCCCCAGGATGGCAGGGGATTCCACTTCTGTGGAGGATCTCTGATCAACCAGTACTGGGTTGTCACTGCAGCTCACTGCCGTGTGTCGTATGTAATCACTGTCTTTACTCTCTACTGTCCAGACAATACAAGTCCAATCTCTACTATCTCTGCAATCACTCTTCTGTCTCTAATTTCATCCCTCTCCAGTCCTCGCAGCCACCGTGTCATCCTGGGAGAGCATGACCGCCAGTACAATAGCGAGCCTATTCAGGTCAAGACCATCTCCAAGGTAAGCTAAGTTTAACATCAAAGCACTTTCAAAAGTGCTTTGATGCTTTGATACACTGCAAAACAACTTCATTTTAATAAGAAATTTAGTCTCATTCAGTGCTAAAATCTTTCTTTTTTTCATGTTTTTGTCATGTTCGGCCCTCTACCATTAATAAGAAAATGACACTTGGAAACAAGTTGATTAGCACTGGAAACAAGTGTAATTATGAAAATTTTGATGGCAGCAGGTACACACAAGCTGGTTTCTCTTTGCTTCAGGTACAGAGGACCCGTTTAAAGGGTCCTTTTTAACTGCTGTCATCAACATTTTCAACAGTCAATTTTGAGCCTGGTTTTTATTTCTTGGCTTTTGTGTTTGTGCAATATTTATGTGTCTTTTATCGTTTCAGCAACTATTTTTTGCAGTGTAATTTCCCAAATAGAGGTATCACTACAAAGAAGCTGCCCACATGTTATGATTCATCCTCCCTTCAGTTCTGTTAATCTTTTGAAGATCAAGTGAATCATGTTTCTGCTCTGTCTCTGTATAGGCCATCACTCACCCCTACTACAACACCCAGAACTTCAACAATGACATCACCCTTCTGAAGCTGTCCTCCCCAGCACAGATGAATTCCCGCGTGTCCCCTGTGTGCCTGGCCTCCTCCAGCACCAGCATCCCCTCAGGAACCCGCTGTGTCACAACTGGCTGGGGCAAGACTGGCCAAACCTGTGAGTGAAAACTTGCTATCTGCTCCAGACGAACTCACACACACACGCACATGCACACAGTAAATTTACACACATATGGTTACGCAGGTATGAAAGTATGCACTCTTTGCTATCCACAAAGGAAAAACAAATAGAATGTTAATGCAGTACAAAAAAGCAAAACATCCACAGGATTTATTTGTGTAGCTAGCCCCATCACCTTGCTTACTTTTGCCCCCTTCTTTCCTTTTCTTTCACAGCAAGCCCCCGCTACCTCCAGCAGACTGCCCTGCCCCTGCTCAGCCCCGCTCAGTGCAGGCAGTACTGGGGCCAAAACAGAATCACTGATGCCATGATCTGTGCTGGTGCCTCTGGAGTGTCCTCCTGCCAGGTAACTCAATTCTTAAAGCTTAAAGCATATATTGATAAGATTAACTAAAGTTGCATGATGCTCTTTCTGCATGTAGTTTCCTTGTTATTAAATTGATTAGAAAAAAAAATGCTGTCAGCCAACCACGTCCTGTGTGAAGCGGCACAGAGTAGTTCTTAAATGTGCACTATGCAGAACTACCAAGGGCTGATTTGAGTGAGGCCCCTTTAGACTCAACTGACAAAAACAAATAGTACATGTAATTCATCAATGAGTCTGCTGATGACAAGAACCATGTAGACTCAACCATCAGATTACATGCATATTCTACTTTTTTTATTGGCTGAGTCTGAACACTGTCACTTCAAACAACCCGTGGCAATTTTGCATAATGCACCTTTAATGGATTACTGTCAAGCAACATCAGTGGCTTCATCCTAGCACTGAAATTTGGTTATCCTATTTTATTCGACACTATGCTCTTAGGAAAAAAACAAAAAAAAACATCTACCGTCTCTTTTCTAGGGTGACTCTGGTGGCCCTCTGGTCTGTGAGAATGGTGGAGTGTGGAGTCAGGTGGGTATTGTGTCCTGGGGCACCAGCAACTGCAACGTGCGCGCCCCTGCCGTGTACGCCCGCGTGTCCTATCTGCGCCGCTGGATTGACCAGACTGTTGCCTCCAACTGAAGTGCCACCACACAAAATCTGCAATATCCCCGTGTGCTTATAGGCTGCATGTCTCCACACACACCCTCATCCTGCTCTTCACTGGACTGAGCGTCTCAGGCTGGTGCAGCTTCAGCATCAGCTGTCACAGGGATGTTGCTATTTGTACTGACTTTTGATGGTATCTTCCACTCACTGCGCTGTTATGTTTGGTGCAAATGTAACAAAACATGCATGAAGTAAAACTGTTGAAACCACTTGTCTTGACTTTCATCTTCTGAATTCATGTCGATGTGAGGGGGCTGGATATGTGACAAGGGTTTGAGTTTTGAGTTTTGGTACAAAAACCACAACATTTTTACCAGTGTTAGTGCAACATGTAAGAAGGCCTTATAAGGTACAGCCAAAAACAAAAAGAAACCACTAAAACACACACACACACACACACACACACACACACACACACACACACACACACCCTATATGAAATATGACTGTGTCTCATTGCGTAGCCTTTGCAACAGCAAAAATACTGTCTAATGGGCAGTTTCTTGAACTAGGGGGTGGAGGAATCAGAGTGAGTACAGGCAGTGTCAGACAGAGGCTCAGTTTGGTGACACTTTGGAGGGAAAGACACACTCATTGTCATCATCAGCAGCAGGAAGATGGGAACAGGTAAAATGCCACTAATCTGTCTTTTACTCCCATAACAGTAAGAGTATGAGTAAGAGTATAAAAGAATATGCATTGACTTGGCATATAATTTTGCCTCAGCAGTCTAATTTACAAATATGCATGAAGTATTGTGTAAACTTACTGAAATGCAATTATCATGTATTATCTCTGATTCCAACAACTTAATACAAAGTGCTCTGGGTTTGTTTCATCCAGTCCAGCACTGTGAATTCAATTTATTTTTAAAGTGCTCAAGTTCTGTCCAGGATGAATAGTTGTTTTCTGTACAGCACTGTAATGATCAGTGTCAGTGTACAGAGACGGCGTACCAGAAGCTGGATTGCAAAATGTCTATCATGTGCAATACATATTTCCTATTTAGAAATTTGGATCATAACTTAAAAAATCCAGTTATTCTGTCAAACTTAAGAGCACCCTGCTTTTACATGCTCTGTGTAAACCAAGAAAATTACAGCTTATTAAAGAAACTTGTCAAATTCTCATAATCTGCGAGACTATGTTGCACATTTTCAGGTTACTAATCAGATTTGTGTCTTCTTCCTTGGTAGATTCATATGACGGCTTCAACTCCACCACAACATCACCAAGTAAGCCTAAGGCTAGTGGTCTCAGCTCCATGCAAATATTCACCCTCGTCACCTACTGTGTGATATTTGTTGTTGGGACTGTAGGCAACAGTCTGGTCATCTATGTGACAGGCTTCAGGATGAAGAGAACAACCAATTCGGTTTGGTTTCTCAACTTGGCCCTGGCTGACTTCCTCTTCACGGCCTTCCTGATTTTCACTATCATCTCTCTCTCCCGGGGTTATGAGTGGCCATTTGGAGATATCATGTGCAAGCTCAGCAGCTTAGTGGTCGTACTTAACATGTTTGCCAGTATCTTCCTCCTGATGGCTATAAGTATTGATCGTTGCCTGTCCACCTGGGTGGTGGTGTGGGCACAAAACAAGCGCACCCCTCAGAAAGCTCAGATCATTTGCATTCTCATCTGGCTGGCTGCTCTAGCCTGTAGCATCCCCTTTGCCATTAGTCGTGGTGTTGTACTACACAACAGGCTGCATTACTGTGCTTACTCCAACACTTCGAACATATGGCCCCTCACCATTTTCCGCTTTGTTTTGGGCTTCCTCATCCCCTTCCTAGCCATAACCGTCTCTTATGTTGCAATAGGCGTGCGTGCAAGGCGTCTCCAGAGGGGAAAGAAACAGAAATCCCTCCGAACCATCATTTCCATCATCCTTGCTTTCTTCTTTTGCTGGATGCCCTTCCATGTGTTACAGTTTCTAGGCTCCACGATTCCTAAAGATATATCTAAAATTGCAGTTCCACTCTCTGTAAACCTGAGCTTTCTCAACAGTTGCCTGAACCCAATCCTCTATGTCTTCATGTGTCACGAATTCCAGAAAAAGCTCAAGCAGTCTATATGCTTGGTGTTAGAGACTGCCTTAGCAGAGGACCACATGTCATTTGCGTCAACTCGCTCCATGTCTTGGCAACTCTCATGGTTTTCTCGAAAGTCTGATTCTGGTCCATCTACAGAGAAGAAGGGCACAACCAGTTCCTCAGCAAACACATCCAACACAGAGAACAACACAGTTATCATGGAGGAGAAGGAGGCCATGTGCACGGGACAAGACCTCAACATCAAGCAACCAGAGAAATTTTAAGTGAGTCCACGTTTAAAAATGCCCAACCTGTAACCCAAACACGAGTCAAAGCAGAGCTCCAGCAACAAAATCGGAAAACATGGCACTGGAGCCATTTTCTTGTGTCAAGGTGACTTTTTCCAGCTTGATACAAAGATGAATATGTGAAGGGTAAAATGAGAAATGTATATATGTGACTTGTATGGATTTTTATGTTTATAATGTCAAGCTATTGTGTTAGTAAACATGGTGATAAGGTTTGATTGTATTTTGAGTAATAATGAATTCAAGTTCTCAAGTCTTGAGATAATACATTGCCTGTAATTTACTCATTAAAAGCAGTTTGTTAGAAAAAATGGTATCATGTAATATCTCACAAAGTTGAGTTTTAAGCATTTTGTGATGTTTTTTTTTTTCCAATGCAAAGTCTTGTCGTGAATTTTTATTTATTTATTTTTTTACTGTGGTTTCTAAGTTTCACACTCAAACTATTGTGTCTGCTGTCTTACAGGAAACAACTTGTTTGCCTCCTAAAGTCGCAATATATTTCAGAATTGGACAATGCTTTATGCTTTTATTATAAATTATTTTAGC
>OMKZ01016323.1:0-10965 GCA_900302535.1 Neoniphon sammara
AATATGCGCACACACACACACACACACACAAACACACACCAAACAGGACAGAGCAGTACTGCTGTTATACAGACACAAACATTTTTCCCCCCTTTCTCGCTCTCTTTCTTTCACTCTCACACACTCACGGACACATACACACACACACACACACACACACACACACAAACAAAGCGGTGTACCTGCGTGCTGACACCAAAGTCACAGAGCTTGACTTGTCCTCGGGTGTTCACCAACATATTGGAGGGCTTGACATCTGCGGAGACAAAATGCTTGAGAGAACTGCTATATCAGCACTCTGCAGCCTGTCTTTATCAACCCTGCTCTTTCTTTTTTTTAATAACTCCAAGCCTCGCTCACCTCTGTGAAGAATCTTCAGGCTCCACAGATATGTCAGGCCTTTGACTACCTAGAGACACGGAGAACAGATTAAGAACTTTTCAGCATCACAAAATCCTCACAAGTGCTTCCACTGAAATGTGACAGTAACTGGCACAATCTGACAGCAAAATATATGGCAAATTTGATTGCATAGTGTATATTCAACATGTCCCTATTATTTATGACAATTCAATCACAATGTATCTCTGATATCAATCTAGTGGTTAGAGAACTAAGCCTGTAATCTGTAATCTAGCCCAGATTTAGGCCCAGGCTTCCCTGCAGGAGCCCTAAAATTATCCTAAAATGTATAAATATTAGCTTTTCTAATTGTGAATCAATTAATTAGATTTTTTAATTTTATAAAAAATACAGAAATGGCGCCCCCTCTATTTTAACAAATCCAATGAATGATGACTTTCCAGTTTTCTTTCAGCTTGGAGCACTTGCATTTGCTGAGTAGTTAATTTATTGGTTACTGATTGGTTTCACCTCCTGTCGATCAAGGAGTATGCAAGGCTGGTTACTGTATGGATGATGGACTATGTTACTGCTTAGGTTGACTGTCACCAGAAATAGAAAAGTAGAATCTAGGAAAGGAAAAAAAAAGAAAAGGAAAAGAACAGCATGAAAAGTATGCACTAAGTAAAATACCAAAGCTGCTGGGATTTTTCAAGGAATTTTTCAATTCTTGAGCAACAACAGGCCGTGTTGGTGATCCAAACAACTGAGGCAGTGAACTTCACTGAGGAAAAATAACGGTCACCAGCAGATAATGTAAGTCCCTCTGTCTCACTGCCATCCGCAGCTGCATCAAACTCACACACAGAGAATTCAGTGCAGCCCTCTTTAATGCCACCTGAGATAAAGGCTGGTCTATCCACAAGGGAAAAAGTGCCAGTGCTGCAATCCAATGTAAAGCCCTTCCCGCTGCAGCTGTCAAATTCTTATCAGATCCAATATTGTCTTTTAGAGTTGCACGTAGAGAAATAAGACAGAGCAAGATCAGGAACTCCCTCCTATTTTTTTTCCTCAACAACCTGCACACAATTTATTTATCCAGGGGTCTATCAGATGCTGTCAGAGATTATCAATCAAGACTAAATGGCAAAATACTTTTCAATCAGCACTGACTCATATTGATCAGGTGACATTTATCCTGCGATACACATCACCAGATGGTGACAACTAGGAATGATTGAGACGGTTCCCACTGCCCTACATGAGCCCTATGTGAGTCAGTGCTTACTGTTTTACAGGATGTTGACATCAACACTTGTAGAGGTTAATCCTATGATAATGCTGCAAATATATCTGGAGTTTACAAACGCTAACAAGCCTGAGATCAGTTCACTGGTAGCAGTGGGTGCTGTGCATGCTCAATTTTGTTATTGCCAAAAGTGATGACTGCTGCACAGAGACAATGGAATTCTCTTTTTTGCTCTAAATCAACATCATGATGGCAGGTCATAACTGCAGGGCTGCAACTGAATTAAAACAAACGTAAAGAAACTCTGAAAACGTGCTCTGATAAACCACTCAGACACTTAGTTTAAATTATTATTAAAAACCTGGACTGACATATGACACTAACCAGAGTCTAATCACTCTTGCTTCCTCTGACACAAGAACAAAAAAAAGAAAAAAGAAAAAAAAAGGACAGATTGAATGTGACATTTCTGTGCAATGTGTGATTTTACTCCTTTTCAGAGGAAAGGCAAGGCCCTGCAGGGAATTGTACTGGACCTGTGTAATGCCGTTTTTTTTCTTTTGGTGAAATCTTCGAGGGCCTATGTGGCAGGCTTGCAACATCAGTTTGACATATTTGAGGCCCAAACAAAAAACGTGTTCCCAACAGGATCACACGTTCACAAAGAAGATGCATAGTTTTTGTGGTTGTGATGGACAGAAAATTGTCAGAAACAGATTGCTTGTATCAGTCGTATAATGGCACTAAGAACTGCATTTGGTTCCTTAACAATCTATTTGCCATCCTTGCAAAAGAGCCATACATAGCAGAAGCCAATCTCCAAGAGAGATATTCAGAATCGGCCCTGGTGAAAAATAGACTGAGATCCTGAGTGGTAAAGGATCATTTTAATAATTTCATCTTGAGGTCCCTTGAGAGTGAAATAATACAAAAGCTGTTTTTTTTGTACTGGCATGAGCAAGGACTCAGGAGAAAAATAAGAAAATTAAAAAAAATCAAGAGGACATATCTGAAGGTAAGCACCAATTTTTCTATGCGCTGCCTTTTTAAGGTCTGTCTGTGTAGTGAATGTATTATATAAGATGTGTTTACAGCTGTAGGCATTTGTTTTATTGCAGTTGTATGGGACCTAAAGGCTGGGTTGCAAAAATCCTCGTTCATTGATTGCATGTGTGTAGGCTGCAGAAGTGAAGGCTGATGTCTGTTGTGAATCATTTGCTTTTTTTCTATTGTGTTGTAGCTGCTGTTCAAGTCTGAGCTTTGCCATTGACATCTGGTGCACGGGATTTCTATGGTCTTTTCAGATCTGCAATGCTTTCTTTATTGCTTTACATTTCATGGTGCATGTCAGATTTTATGATGTTAATAGCATTGAACATGCCAGTGGAAACTTTTATGAAAAAAGTGCCTGTAAGGGTATCAACAATGAGGTAAGACCAAGGCCCAATGACCTCTAAATTTTTGTCAACACTCAGCCTCAAAATGTTACAGTTAGCGATCAATGTGTGACTGACTTTGCTGACACAGAATATTTGTTTCAACTTCGATCAAACTGCTTTCAAATGTTCAAACAGGTCTAAAAATGGCCAAGGCTAAAAGGCCCTTAATATGTCCTTAGTTTTCCTTTCATCCACACACAGAACGCCTTAATTTTTAAGGGTGGAGTTAAATTAAGGGATCCCGTTTCTAGTGAGTGTTTAATGAAGTTTGAGTGGCTTTCAGTCTGCCTCGCAGATACTTGCACTTTTACCTGCACGCCTCCACCTCTGCCTGGGCGATTTCTCTCCACGAATTTGCAAACATTGGATTGTCTCTATTCTTCAGACATGAACTGTGAGTACAGGCGAACCTCCCGGAGCATGCGCCGTGGCGAGCATACGCGAGCGTACAGTCCACGCGGTCACAAAGATCTGGCTGCACAGCAGATGTCCGCTACCTGTCCGCGCGGACATCTGCTGACGTCAGTCGGTGACAAAATTTACGTCACGCGGACCCTACTGGACCCTCACGGACACGCGGACGCGCAAAGTATTAGTTAGCTGATAAGTTAGCTGATTATCACAACACAATAAGGCCAATCATTTGTTCAGTGGTCATTAAGGCTTCTATCACTGTATGGATTTTTGAAAAAAAAATACAGGGAGGTTATTTCAAAACTCAAAATGACATCCTCTCATGTCTTCTGATAGGAACACAAAGCTTGATGGTGTTGCGTACGTCCATTCAGAAGTTCATTTAGCATTTTAGGGAGAATCCACAACTACTAACATACCCCTTTGGTCAATTACTATGAAAAGTTAAACACCCTCTGAAGCAGAGGGGCAAAGTTTGGGGAAATCCCCACAAGAGGCCAGTTGTCTGTTGCTCTCCACCTGCTGCAAGTAGCTTCAGCATCGCTATCAGCAGTGGCAACAATCCAAGGAACATGGGGGAGGTGGGGAAACCGATTATTGGGGAGCACATGTATAGTGGGGATTTTGAGTAATCAGAGTAACATGTGCGACCTGATTTCCTGCCATAACCTCATCACTCACAATAATCTGGTTCATTTTGTGCATGTAAACATACTAAGTATTGTTAAGCAAAGGTTATCTAACCTGCCTGGCACATTTTTCAGTATATTCCTCAGAATTAAAGGATTGAAGAGTGCACGTCTTTGCTAGGCTATATTTATAAAAACATTATTTATAAGTGACCTTGTATGTGTAGAATATCTAAATAGCTATTACACTTTTGAAATTAGTTTGCACCAGACCTCCAAAACATCATTTAATTAACAGACACAAAAGTGTATAACTCTAAAAGGATTTTTGCCTAGATGGTATACAATAAAGTAAAACCTAGTAAGATAACTTAACAAGCAAAGGTAATGTGTATTTCTCAGAGTGTAATACTGGGATCCCAGAGTTGACTGTAGCCTGTGGGCCCTTATTTCCCATCTCTAATCCACAACTTCCTCTGCAGTAAATGGAGAAAACACACAAGCTCTCTGAAGTCAAGCTCTCATGAAGTCAAAAGGCGGTGGTGGAAGCGCAACAACTGGCGAGTGCGGCATCACTCACACCCTCTTGGGTGCTTTTCCTTCTGTGATAATTAACAACTGTGACAGTGGAAGCAAGGAGAAAGCTGTGAATTAGAATTAACGCTGACTAAATAGCTGTCAGTGTTTGATTACGGACAAAGTTGAAGGAGGGGAAACAAAGAAAAGGGGAGGCAGAGGAAGGGGGGTAAATCAGGGTCAAAAACAGACAGGCATTTATCAAAATCAAAGCCATCTCTTTGAAAATGCTGATTTTAACTGTGAAGGTGGAAGAGCGGAAGATGGGAGAGACGGGAGGGGAACAAAAACTCAACAGAGGCTAATTGGGAGATTTTCGCCTGCAGGTTTTTTTGTTTTTGTTGTTTTTTTTTTTAAATAAATTGGGTCTTTAGTTTTCCTCCCAGGCCTGTCTGGTATCCACCACACAAATAACAGGTGAAAGTGAAAATGGATACATGGAAAATAACAATGAAATCACATACATGTAATCAGAAACAGTGTAGAATGGTAGTAGAGTCAAATAGATGAAATCCCTTAAAACCAGCTATACACAATATACACATTTTTTATTTTGACCATGTTGAATCACTACTACTAAATCACGACTAAATGCTAAGAATTCACTGATTTCTGCCATTCTGGCTAAACAGATGGTACAATGAGGTAAATTTTGTCCGTTTCATTGCAACTTACCGCCACTGCAATCCTACCCAGCACGTGCTCTGGTATTCTCCTGTACACGTCTAGAGAACCACCTGCACGAGACAAAATGTTCTTTCATTCAAAACGTCACTTGGCAAAACTCATTTTGTACAAATTCTGAGGTCATTTCCTGAGGGCCTTTTCGAAAGCCAAATTTAGGTCAGCTAATCAGGGTGAGAAACAAAACAAAAACTATCACATGAACACAAAAAATGTGTTCATGTGATAAAATTAATAAAAAGAAATACAAATTGTATTGTTGTTAAACTTCAACAAAACTTCTCGTGTGGTCAGATTTTGCATACAAGTATGTCTCAGGCCTACTGGGGAATAAACCTTAAAAACTGATAGATACTGCTATCATCAGAACCATCATAATTAGTCTGGTCAAATCACAGGTATTAGGATATCTACTTGTCAACAAGACAGAGAATTTGGCATACCTCGCATTTCCTTGCAAATTAACATACTGTAATACCAACAATTTCCTGAGCTCTTCATGTGAATATTTTAGTCAGTTGTCATGAAATTATTACAAATCAGTCTTTCCACACATAAAAGGTTCTAAATATGTGATCAAGTCTAAGTGAATACTCTTGTTTTTTCCTTTTTGCTCCAATTAGACTAAGACTTAAGCTTACAAGTTGGATCGCTGGTTAATATATCTTGGTTGAGTTTGCAGCTTCATTCCAAAACAGGGAGGCCAGGTCAGCTGGCAGGGGTCCAGAGAAAGAATCTAAATTACTACTAACAACCAGAAATTCAAGGATTTGGACAAAGAAATTAGAAAAATACAGGCTCCTTTTTCGAAGCTCTCTCTCCTGTTTTGAAAAAAGTAGAAACTAAAGACTATTAACTACAAAAAAAACACTGTACTCTGGTGCAGATCCAGACATTTTTCATTGACTGCTGTAAGGTTTTATATGGCAACAGACTCACCTTTGATATTTGATAGCGTGGTAAAAACTGCAGCAAACTGCACAGTAATTTTCAACAAGCTGCAACTGTTTGGTTTGCAATAATCATGTAAAACTTGGAATGAGTGATCCAAGGAAAGTTTCATGAAGTAACAAGTGCTGAAAGGTTAGACAGACCTTGCTGACAAGTTGACCAATGTGTGAAACAAGGGAATCACTGCATTAACACACACTTGGACAAACACAAACACACTTACAAACACCAACTGTACCCCGTCTCACACAAATCTGTACACACGCACACGCAAATGCACTTAAGTCAAGTTTTATCACGCCCTTGTAGCTTTTAGCACAAAGCCATGCTAACCAGCTCACAGTGATAAGACATTCTCCTGCTCTGTAGAAGTGTAAATGGATATATGGTGGAGAGACAGAGGACAGTTCCCTAAAGTCCTTTCTATAAAGCTGTGGCTAGCTATGACTAAGTGTATGATCCACTGGCTTAAGCAACACAGAAACTCACCGTCCATAAATTCTGTACATATGGATATCCTGTTCTCCACAAAAAAGGCACCGTAGAAAGTGATGATGTAGGGAGAATCACACTGCAAGAGAGGAAAGAAACACCAGGAAAGAACAGCATGATGATTTACTAGTTTCAAAATTTTATCAAAAACACATTCCTCATACTGAAGAATGTCTCTGATATGAAATATCGTTGCTGTCCAGTGAAAGCCATGTATCTCCTGTTTTGGTAATTTTCATGTTTTAACATAATTTGCGTATTTAGCTGATCCTAAGTGGGTTCAGAAAGAATCCAACCCTTGGATTCATGACTGTTTTTCAAAACTAATTAGATAAATTGAAAATTGCACAGCTGTCAAGCTAAAAACAAGACTGTTTTTTCTTATTTTCTGAAAAGTTGGTATTCTGGAGATACATGGTTTTCACTGCACAGCATCAATATATTAATGGTTGTTAATGCAAATTTCCATGGTGAGGGCTTGAGCCCCTGTGCAAGGAAAGGAAAAGTTTCTTTTAGAAAAACTCTAAAAATGGTGATCAGTAGGGTCATATGCCTCTGCTCTGTGTATGTTGCCTGTATGTGTGTGTGTGTGTGTGTGTCTGTGTGCCATTGATCCCTGGATTACCACATAAGACCAGAGTTGATAAATGGCACTCCATTAGTTAGACTTATGGTTAATTAATGTAGATTTGATAAGACTACAACCCTCAGAAGAGGAAAATGTTAACAGGTTAACGCTGGTCATGCTCACCTTGTAGAGAATCTCTAACTCAGACATGATCTGTTTCTGCAGCTCCACTGTGATGTCCAGGGGAATAACCTACAAGAAAACATAGATATACAAGGTATGGCCTTTAATAAAGCGAACACATACAAGACCTGCTAAGTGAACCATGCTGATGGATCTAGACTGTGGTGGCCTGCATATTCTGACATATAATCCAATCACCTCTAAAAGGGCTGAGCGTATCAAAACCAACAGAAGGATTCTGTATGCTCTGTGTGGACTATAACAGGGCAAAATTATGTAGTTTCACCCAAAATGACTAAGCATATTGGGCACAAATATGAGGCTGTGCTCCGCCTGACATTTGAAGCAAAGTGGGAAGTGCCACACAGTTACATACACAATTAAAGACTTTACTGCCACATCAATTTGAACGTTGCTGGAATTTGTTGTGGAATGCTTATAAAAACATTCAATTCATAAAAAACAAAGACACCAGAATTACATAAAAATAAAAACAGGCAATTAAATCAAAATCATGTACAGATTAAAAACAAGAATAAGAATCAGAAATACACACCTCTAACTAGAATTGGCTAATTAAAGAGGGTCTGGAACCACTGGCCCAATTCTGGTGATCTTATTTTTTTTCTTGTTGGGAAATGTTCACACCTGAATGATCCTGGTGTGCCACTTAAGTTTTTGAGTTTTCAGGCATTTGGCTGTAAATGGACAATATTTTGGTTTGGCCTGACTCAGGAGGTAGAAAAACCGTGTAGTCAGAGGATGATTCATGGGTCAATTACCGACTCCTTCTGGTAGCATGTCGAAGTGTCGCTGAGCAAGACACTGAACCCCCGACCATAAAATCTGACAATTTTCTTAAACTGAAAACAAAATATTAATGAGAAGTAGCTGCCAAATTGTGTAAATTTCATCTTGCCAATTATGTAATCACATAAATGCTACTATAACGCATGTGAGAATTGTCTTTTAGAATTTATTTTCAAGTTCTCCGCATTGTTTTCAAGGCACTAAATGGACTAGCTCCTCCGTACATTACAGAGTGCTTATCTTTTTCTGATCCTCCATGCACTCTTAGGTCCTCTCCAGCACGTCTTTTAAACGTCCCCAAAGTCTCTACAAAGACGACGGGAGCTGCTGCTTTTTGTGTGTTTGCCCTGCCTCTGTACCTTTGGGAAGCTGGCTCTGTGGACATTTTAAAAAGACTTTTAAAAACATATCTTTTTAACGTTTAATTAGTATTTATTTGCTATACCCACTTTATTTATTTTTTTCTTATTATTGTTCTTATTTATTTTATGACTTCTTAATGAAGTCTTTTTGTATTTAATTGTACCTTGTATTTTATTATTGTTCTATTTGTTTTAATTATTCTTTATTCTATAAAGCACTTTGTGTTACATCCCTGTATGAAAGGTGCTCTGTAAATAAAGTTTATTATTATTATTACTAATGACAAGGTGGGTAGTTAAAAAGTCAAATTAAAGCTGACACCACACAGCAGTTCTTCTCACCTTGACTGCTAAGATCCGATTGCCAAGAGGATGGTGCGCTCTGGAAGGAGAAAAAAAAAGAGAGAACATGAAATAAAACTATACAAAACCAGTGAAGTAACCTCTGAATGTATTTAGACAGTCACCTGAGTTGCTGTGTTTATTTTTCTAGCTCCGTCTTGAGAGATAATAACTTCCTTCTGGATGAAGGGTGCCCTGTTGGCTCAACTAGTCGAGTGTAAACAATTAAGGCTACGTTCTTGTCGTAGTGGCCCGGGTTCGACTACCGGGCCCTTTGCTGCAAGTTATCTCCTGTCCTTCCTGTCTCTCTCCATTATATCTGTCTAATAAACCAGACATGCCAAAAAATAATCTTAAAAAGTAAAACAAAAATGTAAATAGTGGAAATAATATCAAACAACAGAACTGTTCATAAATGTTCAACTAACTGCAAATGAACAGCCTTAAGTGACACCAAGTTGGTGAGTTTCTGAGCCAACAGTCGAGTCCCAATTAGCATGACAAAATGCCTCTGTCATTTCTCCTAAAGGTCACAGGTCACCACCCAAAACCAGTCTAGTAAGCCCTATCACTAGTTCTTCCAGACAGGGTTTTAGGTTGCAGGTACAGTGGCAGCCACGGACCGGCCCCATGATGATTTAATTATCAAACTCCTTAATGCCAAACTTCGGCTTTAGTTACAGCCTCTGACGGTTAGTTTACGGCTCCAGCGACAATACCTCGGGACCTCTCAGCAAACAATCCTCAAGGACAAAAAAGTGCCCAACAGCTGTCAGGTGATGAGGACGAGATGGGGACGAGTGTACGTCACGCAGGCTGGTTTGCTCGCAAGCAAGCCTGGTAAATGCGATACCCGCCATCTCACCTGTCAGCAGGTCTTCCAAAGTGAATGTGTATGGTGCAAGGTGTGATTAATGTGTCTTAGATTGGGGTATCGTGTTGCTCTTGGGCCAGACACCTCTAAACTGGCCCGGGCCTTTAATTAATGACACCTATTAGTGCCATGTCTGGTAACTAACTACCCACAGTTAGAATAAAAGCTGGTTCCTGATTGCGGCTATGACATGTTGTATATGAGCCGAATCTTCACTGATGATGGAATTTATCAACAGTCAATAGGAAGTATAGACTGCCTGAGGATCTTAAAGAGATATTTCACTTAAGTAGGACATTCGCATTACCAACTGGCTTGACGGTAACCACACATATTGAGCTTTATTCCATTACCCAATTACTTTGCCAGCAGTCATTTGTAGGTAGGTACCAGCAGGACTTATCAAATAAAAGATAATGTCAAGGTGTAGGTACTAATGTTCATTTAAAATGTAACTGCATCAAATTACAAATAATATCTATTTGTTTCTGCTGTGCTGTTCCTGTAATAAAATAAGTCTTATTCTAACTAATGTACCTTAGGTGATATTTGCTTTCGATCTGAGGGTGCTTTTGATAATATGAGTCATCTATTCTGTAAAAAGGTTTTTGCACACAGAAGGTTTATGGCCCTGTTCTGTTTTGGTGTCTCAGTCTTCCTTTAAGCCGCAATCAATATCAGTTAAGCATGACTGCCGCCTCTTAATTAAGATAAGATGAAGATGTTAATTGAGACAACAGCGCAGGGGTAGACATGTTAAATACTGATTGGGCAGGTTCTGTGTGTAAGGCGGCCGGAAAGGAGATAAAACCAAGTCACTGACATGGTTATCAACTTCGAGTTCTCAATGAGAAGTCCAGATCAACCTATTCAACACCACTGTAACACATGAGCAGAGCAGCACTGTGTGTGTGTGTGTGTGTGTGTGTGTGTGTACAAGTATTGGGTATGCATGCAATGCCTAATTTTTGTATTTAACAGAACAAAATGTTACTTTTATCGCCTTTCTTTCTGATGTCTCCTTTGACCCATTAGACTGCACAAGACAAT
>OMKZ01016323.1:37070-61927 GCA_900302535.1 Neoniphon sammara
TATGTGGGGGGGTGGGTGGTGGGTTATAGCACTTCGGCAGATGCGAACCGCCTGAGACGCTGCTGTCATTTGTTACATCTTCATTTAAAGTTCATCTCGAAGTTGACCTGTGATGAAACATGGGGAGTTTGCAAGCGAGTGGTGTGAGAGTTATGAGGAAATGCACAAATGGACAGGTTCAAGAAATGGATTGTGTGACTACCACTCAACTCTCCGACCTGCATGCTCTCTTTGCTAGGCTCCGTGTTTCAGATTCACCTCAGAGATCCCCTTTATGGCTGCGTGTTGTTTCTGTTGTTTCCAATAAAGAGGAAATATTGGTGCCTTCCTGACCCACTCATAGGGGCCATACAAAAATTTATGGGGTGTGTCTTCTCCATAGAGGCTGCTTTTGAACTGAGCCTGACATAAATAACACGTCACCACAGCTCTATATGCTCCTCTTTCACGCTGCGGTCAAGTGACTTTATTGAATGGATGGTACAACTACTGGCTGTTGTTTTGATTTTACATGATACTTTTTTTCACAGTATGCTTGGAATCCTTGAAAATATTCCACTTTCATAATTTCATTGTTATTCACACACATTACAAAACAGGATGTTTCAGCCGAGCAATCTGATTGGTCAAAAATACATTTCAAATGTGCTGATTATAAAGCATCACTAGTCATATATTCATTCCTCCGCCAGCTGTTCTGGAAATCACAGTGTTCTTATATGTATATTAACATATGTTGAGGAAAGCTTTTCAGGCAGTTTACATGCCTTGGTAAATATTATCTAAAAGCCATAATACACTTTAAAGCATTCTTCACTGTGATTATGGCTGGCCTCACACATACTGCATCACTGTATAATCATAGTAAAGAAAGCCCTCTTGGGTATTATTGATATATTAGCCTCATATATATTCTGATTCAATGCTCACTGCCTGCGTATCTGTAAGCTTGGCACACTACATTTTGCAGCCTCATACAGACAATAAACTAAAGAAATCAAGTGTCATTTTTTCGTGTCTCATTCCAGAGATGCATGTTTAAGTTTAAATGTTTTTTCTTTGTTTAAATTATGACTTGGAAGTCAGTTAGAATTGATAAAAAATGGTGATAAATACACAATCCGGGGGCCTCTGTGTGTGGTTATAACTCGTAAAAATGACAACAATACTAATACTATTTATTTATTTATTTATTCATTTATTTATTAATTGTTATTTGACCTTTATTTAACCAGGTGAAGTCTCATTGAGATTAAACTCTTTAAACGACTTTATGACTAATACTAATGACTAATAATATACTAATAATAATACCAGTATTAACACTACAACAGCAACTAGGCCAGAATAATAAAAGCAATATCATTGTAGATGTGTGCATGCATGTGTGTGTGTGTGTGTGTATGTGTGTGTGTGTGTGTGTGTGTGCTGTATACGTGCATGACCATGGCCAGAAAGAGTGACCTTTCTCTAACCACACATTGCTCTGGCGCAGAGTGTCAGGTGGCCTGTTTGTCAGCTGAAATATTCATCAAACAGATCAACGGAAAGTCTGGCTTGCTTTTCAACTGACAACTGCGTGTCAATAATTGATAGGGAATGAGTTAAATGACTCAGTGAGTGTTTGGGGGTCCTTCTCTTTCTGTAAGCGATGCCTGTGACCTTTGGTACGTGAAAGAAACCTTCTTATCATCATGGTCATTGGTCACATGTCATATATAGCCAGTGACACAATGCACTGAACAGTGAAAGTAACAAAACAAAGAAAAAAATAGATAGATAGATAGATAGATGGATAGATAGATAGATAGAGATATGATGATGAAAGAAAAAAACAATTATCTTTCAGTAGTGAGAATAATCACTTATACTGTATTTTCTTTTTTGATGTTGTTGTTTTGTAGATTTGTTTGAAATTGTGTGATTGTGATACAGCTTGCTTTAAAACAAAATCCTGTACCAAAACAACAAAAACAGCATCTTGTGTGGAGATTCTCATTGCAGTTAGAGAAGTATGCACTTAAACACAATGTCTTTATTTATTTATTAGCAACAAAAATGCACTTGCACATCAGAAAAATGATGTAAATGGTGGATTATGTTTGGCATAATACATAATCAGGTACCTGTTAGATGATTTTGAAAGATGGTGCAAAAGCAGAAAAAGAGATATTTGATATTTGTGAATAGAAACCTTGGATTATTATTCCACACCTACAAAGGTCATTTACTAAAGGTACCGTATCAGATAAAGAGTGGTTCTATTCACTGTTAATTTTTGGAAAGGTATTTGTTTTGCCATCTTCTGTTACTGTGCTACGAACAACATCAACTTTAATAAGGCATTTTGAAGGAAACTCAAACACCTGTTAATTCAAGGTTTTGTAAACAAGTATATCTGAAATGAAATACCTAATCTTGCTAGCATATTCAGAGAAGAAATCACTTTTGCCAGCTCTTCATCTGCCCGGCCTGAACTAGATGATCACACTAGCAGCGGTACAGAATAAAAACATGATTAAAGATAACTTCCCAGCATTTAAAAAAAAAACTTTTGTGGTCTTGCTGATGTCATGACTGCTGACAGGACCGCTCAGCAATGTGTCAGATATATGTGTCACAACACAAATGTCTGCAGCTACTGTCTTGACTGAAACCATCATAAAAAAACAGCATAAGAGCTAGTAGTCTGTTGTGGGGAAAGACGATTATTATTTAAATCTAAAAATCAACTGAGACATTTGAAAAATAAACACTTTCAGACACCTTTAAGAACAACACTGTTTTCAGTTGATTATCATATCAGGGCCTACAGCTCAACATTATCCAGAAGGAACATGGGTGGGCAAATAAAGAATGGGCAAATGTTATTAACACACAAATGACCACTTTCACAGCACTGGAGAGACTTTGCTTGGAAGAAGTCTCTCAGATTCTTTATAACACCAAAGCAAAAGTCCAAACAGACTGGATCTAAACTCGAGTGCTGGAGACAATGTGGCCACACAGTGTCGGGCCATACACATATTTTCTGGAGGTGCCCTGTTTGGGGTGATGTGCAAAATACTATTTCAGAAATATTGAGGTATGACATTGATTTTACCTGCTAAACCTCTACCTAGAAAACATGGATAAAGAAATGAATGAAATGGACGGATACCTATTGAAAGTTTTTATGGTGGCAAGTACAAAGGCCACGGCAATTTCTAAAGAACCCTCCACGGTCAGCCAACAGTTGGACATAATTAGCAAAATACAATGTATGGACTAAATGACCTTCAGTCAGACTGCATGAGGATAAAAGAGACTCTTACTGGGCAACATTGGAGGCATACCTCAAAAGAGAGTGAAAACTTGACTTGTATTTAATATGGAAAAACAGAAAAAAAAGTATAATACGGATGCTCTGGTGCATTCACCCTTATGACCTCATGTTTGTTATTTTTATAAATACTTGAAAAAATAAATAAATAAATAAAAAAGACCATTGTTTTTTTATCCTCCACTGTTTCAACGTTATTGTTAATTTTTCATGTTTCCTGTTTCCTGTAATACAGAGCTCCAAACCAAGGAAAGCTGATCAATATACCGTATCAGATTTAATATTAAGGGCTCAGTCTATTATCATAATGCAAAATTTCATCATCACTGGAGCTTGACTGTAAATGCTATTCATATAGTGTCACTATAATGAAGAAATGAAAGACCACTCTTCAGCCAGAGGATGTTCGAGCATCCGTCCGCTGAGCAACACACTGAATCCCTATTAACTCGAGGAGCACTGTTCTGTAGCTGACCGTGACCTTTGACCTCTCTGCAGGGGGGCAAGTCAATGACATTTTTCCTGTAAGAATGGTTAAAGTCTCATATTATTCCATCATCTTTAAGTGGCACGGTATAGATATTACTGCCAGGCGGTGGTTGATAATATGAACCATCAGCACCAAAGGGAAGGCTAATTTATGGGCAGCAACATAAAGGATAGCTTGTCAATAGCAAGTGAAGGTAGGGTTGGACTGTGTTGGTCCTTCCTGTCAGTCGAGATTCCCCTGACTGCCAACACATTCAAATCTTTAGCCATCTGCCTGCTTTCTGACCCCGGCTGCTAACAACCGATAGTGGTGAAACAGCATTTTTATAGCGTCTTAAAGAGACAAATCCATCTGTGGCACCAGTGCAGCACAGAAATGCTTCACTGTATGAAGAGAAGCACGTTCATCAGCTGACTTCAAAAGAAATATCTGGATAGCAACAGGATGGAAAGGACTCACACAAATCCAGTCGCTTTAACTGGGCGATAAGACATAAGAAAATCTTGAATACATGTGTAATAACACAATTCATACATGCACTGTAGGCTAAAAGAAACTGCAGTTGTAATTGACTATGTTGGGAAGTGAGAGACTGGTTTGTAGCAACAGTGCTGATAGTGATATTTGTTGAGCACTTTTCTAAGCAGGGTTACAGTGTGCTGGAAAAGGGACAAAATAAATACATTAACAAACACTCAACAACAATGAACAGAAGATTTACATTGGCTGGCCTATTCAGTCATAGAGAAATAGCACAAGGTTATGTAACAGTATTACAGCAGAGTCAGTACAAATAATATATAGTAAAATGATAACAAATTGGGCTTAAGTGTCCAATTAGCATTAAGCATCAAATAAGCATCAAATTCAACTTAAATGACAATTGAATCTGCTGATGTGTTACGTCCCATTATATAGCTGTGAGGTGATGCTCCTGTTGCATATTGAGAGCAATTTTATGAGTGCCATAAAAAATGAAACAATTTTCTGATCACATTTCCTCAGGTCAGCTCAGCTGATCGGATTCCTCCCGACTGCACATACTTGATCGTCTTCTGTCTATAATCTAGACTTTGAAAAATTCAGAACAGTTTTGCTTGTAGATCAAAGACTAAACTTTGCACACAGGCATTTAAGGATCCCATTAAACATATAAATCAGCACTGTGCAAAGTCAGATGAATGCATTTGAACGCTGAGTGCGAGAGAAATGCTAAAAAGCTGCAATAATATTTGATGTGTCAACAAAAACAAAGACACTGCTGTGATAAAAAAGAATTATTGTCAAAGACATTTTATACTCAGCTACACTGTAACTTACCGTGATGGTGTGGCCTCGTCCAATATGCTACATGAGGAGGGTAGTCATACACTGACCACGGATTATGGTGTAATTCTTTTGACCTTATTATACTGTCACGCCCTGCACTTCAGCCGCCACCTCCACCTAGTCTGCAGTCTCTCTCTCTCTCTCTCTCTCTCTCTCACTTTCTCTCTCCTTGTGTGTCTGTATGAGTGTGTGTCTGATTGCAGGAGTGGAGACAGGTGCGTGGGAGTCAGGCACAAGTTTCACCAGCTGCCACCAATGATCATTATCTTCACCAGGAGATCATGTGTTTTGTCGGGTGTGTCTGTGCGTGTGTCTGTCCACGGCCAATCTCACAAACTACTGGGCCTGTCAGCCTGAAATTTTTTTTGTGCACACTTATGACTGTATGAGGAAGAACCTCTTCTGGTTGCAGTGAGTCAAAAACATTGAAAAATGTTTGTTCTTGCTACTTCTGCTCCCTCACCCCATTCATTGTCTAGCTCGCTCGACCATCGCTGCTCTCTCCCTCTCTCGCTCTCTCCACGAGTAAGAAACTAAGAAACTAAGAAAGTCAATAGAACACAGAGCTGACATACAGGAGAACAACACAGTAAAAAGTGTCAGAGGCTGATGTAATCTGTCAGCAAGTGAGGGTTAAAATAGGTCCAATAGCCTGATGCTTCACAAATGAAGTGTAAAACAGTCGTCGCTGTTTCATACGTCTGCAGGCTAATCTGCCTAATCTTCTCGGGCCTTTGGACGAGGGACAAGATCAAAACCATTATGGAAAACCTGTCTCACCCTCTCTACAACAAGTTGTGGCACCAGTACAGTACTTTTAGCCCACCAGTCTGCTCAGCCCCTCATCAGCTCCAACCATTTTCCCCTCTTGCCTTGGTCATCTCCATCCCTGGCTCTCCTTGCCATCGGAAATCCCCCCAGCCTGTCTCACATTACCAGTCCTGCAATAAATTATCTTTTGTCTCTGTATCCTGCACTTGGGTTCTTTAGCTTAGCCTTATGATTGGTCATCCCTTTAGCCAGTGATTTCTGGCACATTGCACTTTTGCTTGCTGGTACTTGGCAGTTTCTGAACATGTCGTTTCAAGCCATGAGAGTCAGTCGTCCCATCAGTCTCTTTTTGGTGGCACTGTGCAGTTTCTAAACTGCTGAGCAAACAGTTCCAGGCCAGATGGGTCAGCCGCCCCGGCCTATTGTGAGATTGATAGTGAGGGTGAAAATTATTGGTTGGGATGTCGTCAGCTAACTGTAAGCCTAAGTGTTCATGCAATATGAGTAGTGTAGGTGAGTATAGGTCTAATCAGTGCTGACAGCAGACAGAGAGGAGGATTCTGGGATATCGAAATTTACTGTTGAGTCTTCTGGAGGTGCTGTGGGTGTAATTCAATGAAATAACTGTGATGGGACATACTTTCCACCAACATTCAAGCCACTTTTCTGTATATTCATTACAGTTTAACAGCAAATAGTTACATCAGATCCTGCGTACTGGTAAATTGCTGTAAATAACTGGGCAAGAGAGCCCTTTGTTTAGTAGCACACTTTCATGTTAAAGAAGAACTAACAGAGATATTAATAACAATTTTCCACAGTTGTGTTCAAGCTGCATAAGCTAACATTCAATGAGCTTTCACTCAAAGATTGTCAGAAAAATGGTTGTAGGCTTTTTTTAGCGCAAAATTCTCATGTTTTTGTTTTGGTTTACGAAACTCTTAAAATCCATCATAAAATTGACTGGAAGCCAATCTAAAGAGGCTAAAATAGAAATTATATAATATCAATATCACCACTCAGCTCTGGTTAAAAGCCTACGGTAACTGTTTATTCAAAATTATTTATACTGTAGGCTGAGTCACAATTTATTTAAAACAAACAGACAAACAAAAAACTTAATTTTAGATATGTTTCTTTTTAATAATAACAAAACTGAACAGCCCTTTTATTTTCAAAAGGCTGGAGAAAATTCTGGCATCTTGTTTGATTTTGAAGGGTATCAAGATTTTAAAAGTTGCATTTGGTTTGGCCATACAGTAACCTCAGATTTTTCCTAAAATATCTGAAGGCACTTTTGAGACATTCAACATCTACAACCTATGAGAGATTATTTAAGAATATAAAGGATACTTTTTGGATAACATTTGGTTTTACAGGGAAATAAAGGTGTGTGTTATCAGCTGTTACTGTAGGCATCAATGTCTAGTTAAATCTGTGTGTTGGGGTATGTGTGTATGCATGTGTGTGTGTGTGTGTGTGTGTGTGTGTGTGTGTGTCCCCACTACCCCATTGTGGGCCATAACAAAGCCCTCTGAAATACAACCTCCGGGGGTCTTACCTGGATATGCCGGCCCCCCACTTTTTCATTAAAAACTGCAATCCTGCAGCTGAGGCTCCGTTACACCACAATGTGCCAGAACTACACAAGGGCAAACATATGCGACCTGCAGCCAACCTTCAAATACGCTCCAAAAGATAGGTCTTTTTCTCCTCTATCTTTTACAACAGGTTTGAATGCAAATTAATGCAGACCATTTTCAAAGAATATGGGTCTGTCTGTGTTTTGTAGGTGTGGATCTGCTGCCTGTGTCTGGCATTGTTGATGGCCTTGCTCTGTTGTTTTCCCATGCTCTCCTTCTTTAAGCGTTGCAATGTCTGTATATGGAAATGAGTAAGGAGCCTGGCTTCAAGTCGATCGATGGTGGTGAACACAGGGTTCAGATTTTATGTATTTATTAATTTACCATGCCCATCACTATGTACATAAATAACATAGCTTTTGGTATTATAAAAAACAGTCTGCTAAATCTAAATCTATGTCGTTTTTGTCTTTGCTGCCTCTCTACTGGTAACATTTTCTTTTGAACACATGAAGTTAATTTTTAACCAGTGCATTCCCAGGACTGTCATTATTATTTTGCAGGGCATGTGAGAGCAGCAGAGGTATTGGAGTGAGGTAATTGAAGTGTCCTAGACCAACCTGCTCCTGTGAGATGTGAGAGCAAAGTAGCAATGTAATTACAGGTCATAAGTTGACCACCTCAGAACCACAGCGAGCGCAGGGAGAGCTGAGCTTGTCAAGCACTTTGACACACACACACACACACAAACACACACACACACACACATGCCCGCACACACTCTGTATGAAAGTAGCCACAGTACTAGCTAAATCCTCAGTATTTACTGTCATTCCGCTCTTGTGGAAATGAACGTCACATCACCATCTTTAAAGTTGTGAATATATTTGGTAACTGCATATTTTATCATTGCAGGACACTTCTGCCGGGCAAGTCGGTGTGTCATGTCAGTCCATGTAATACTGCCCCCTAGTGGCAGAAGGATGAACTATTGGGTCGGAGGGGAAATGCAGTCAGTGAGTAGGGGAGTGATCTGGAAAAAAAAAAAAAAAAAAAGGCAGATAAATACTGTGAAGGACCGAGCACAAGGTAGGGCGCAAAAAAATTAAGGATTTCATTTATCCATGAAGATAAAACGGTAACAAAACCAAGGTTGTGACATCAAATTATAATGAAATATAACAGATCAAATGTAACTGGTCCCAAAAAGAAACGCCCCTGATTAACTAAACAAACAGAACAGAAAACAGACCGAAGCACAAACTGACAAAACTGTGGGTTTATATACCAACCTGGCCAGGCTAATTAAACAATAAATACACAGATGCCAAAATCAAATTACAAAAAGAAAAATGGTCATTAATTGAGATGTAATGCTTCTGCAGAGGTAATATTTCATGGTCTGTAGATTATCAATCATTATATTAAAATTCAAATAATATTAGTAACAATCAGGTTTTGAATTGGATTTCCAAGATCCTCGAATCTCCTCAGTTGGAGTCCCGAATAACGTTTCACCCCCTCCCCCTCCTTCCCCAGCCATGTCATTTGTTATCACCTCATGGCTCCTCCAGTGCGCTCTGCAATTGGCCAGGCTCCTGCGGGGTCAGGGGTCAAGCCTTTAAAAGGGAATTACTTCATTGACACAATAAGAGATGACAGTTTATTTGACGTCTTACCACCACTTCACTCCCCTCCTATATCGAGGCCCGCGCCGCATCCTAACTACTCCCAGGGGAGCAGCGGACATGCTGTGTGTCTGTGTGTGTGTGAGGGAGGGAGAGAGAGAGAGAGAGAGAGAGAGAGAGAGAGAGAGAGAGAGAGAGAGAGAGGGAGAGCGTATGTTATATTTTTGTCTGTGTTCATATAGGTAACTTTTTTTTCTCTCCAGCCTTCTGCTATAAAATGACAAAAATTAACCAGAATAAAATCAAGAAATTACGTCATCAATTCTGACTGTTACACAAATATTGACACTGAATGAAATTTTATCAGTGTAGAGGATCTTAAAGCATCAATTCGCACTTGTGTTCAGTGTACTCAGTGTATTGTACGTGTGTGTGTGTGTGTGTGTGTGTGTGTGTATCACTGCATCCCTGTCAGGTGTATTTAGAATGAATAGACTGCAGATGTTACTTAGGATTCAAGCACAGTACTGGGGCCTCTGTGTGTGAATATGCGAGTTTGTGTGTGTGTGTGTATGTGTGTGTTTGTGTGTGTGTGTGTGTGTATGAGGGAGTTAAAGAGAGAGAGGGAGAGCAAGTGATTGACACCAGACGTGTGTGTCAAACCCAGAGGGACAGGGAGAGGCCACACAGCCAGTCTGGCAGGTCATTATCAGTGTGTCACACAGCAGCGTGACGGCTACTTCCTCTGAGACAAAACACAACACAACACACACACACACACACACACACACACACACACACACACATACTCGTACACATGCACACAAAACACCTTTACTGAGTCATTGACGAATGCCTATCCAAGCCAATCAATTGGGCGATCAATTGGAGACCAACTGGCAATCCCCTGCAATCAATACGCCCCTTGTTGCCTGGCTCCAGAAGTGCCACAATGGCTGTGGCACTTAATTAAGTTGTTAATTGCTGTGTTAAGCTTTCTCAGGTACACCCTCCCTAGATGGTAATTGAGAGTGGCTGGACAATTCAGCAATCGGCAGCACTTTGCTAAATTTAATCACAAATCCAAGTAATGGCGAAGGCTGTAATATAGCAGGGCGAATCAGCCGCTTCAGTGTGGATGTGGATGAGGGAGAAACAGTGGAGACTTGTTATAGTATGATTTCTGGAAACTAGGCATAATGCGGAGCGAGACTATTTATCACACATTGCAGCCCCTGGATGACATCATCCAGTCGGCCCAGCCAATCACGCAAGGCGACACACAGCGTTTAGCATTTACAGGGATGATGAGGTGTGTCAAGGGCAAAGAAACAAAAAACATGTATTTACTGACTGACTGTTAATACTAACTGTTCTCCTGCTGTACGTTTGCTTTTTTAATCAATGGCAGTTAATTCTGTGTGATCAAAACAAAACACACGTTCTGTGCCCCAGAATAAATTACTGTCTTTGAAAATGGTCCTGCAGATGTTTTGAGTCTAATGGACGGCCTCATTTGAACCTTTTTGTCTTTTACAGCTTAACTGAAATATGAAGTCACTGCAACACTGCTGCACTTGAAAAAGTTTTGAATTGATGTTTCGGTCAGTCGGCCTTCTTCAGGAGGAGAAAACATTAAAACTCTCACAAGTATTTGTAGAGACTACCTTGAGACACAAAACAGTTACTGGCTGGAAAGCTCAGGTGTAGAGAGGTGAGTTAGCTTACAGCTGTCAATCTGCAGGATGATGGTAATAGTGAAAAAATGTATAGGCCTACAGAGAGTGTAATTATTCCCTGTGCAGTTCTACTTTCTTATGGTGGAATTAATTTGGTTATAGCATCAAAACTAAGTTATCAACATTTTAAGCCAAAGAAAAACATCCCCCTTCAGATCATCTTTCTCTGTGATACATTGTTCAGTTTTTATTTTGTGATGAAGCGTTGTCCTTTTATGGTATATACACCAACTTTCAATAAGCCTGTGTTGTCTACTTCTACTTCACGTATTGATCACCAATGTTTTTCTAGAATAACTATCAGTTCTTTTGTAGCTACACGGGAAATGTCTTGATGTGACGTCTACATTTTTCTACATTTGGCAAGTTAAGTGCGAGAAAAAGAAAAATACACCACCAAACAACTGAATTGTCTCATAAATTCAAGGTGCATCGTAAAGGTATGTTGCCAGTAGATGTTTTTTTAAGCAGTTTTAAAGTGTTTTAGGGTGGATCTTTCCTTTAAACTCAAATAATTCAGTTTGTGAACATGAATCAATTCCGTTCATGTTATGAATCCATAGTGAGCCAAACACTTCAGAAGTGAAGAGGATGAGTGAAGTTAGGTGGATATAAAGTCACTCTGAAGGAAGTGCAGCTTTAAGAAATCACACATCACAGAAAACACTGGCTCTCTGGATTTCAGGGTAGCAAATATCAAGATGGAGCTGCCATGGATTATGGCAATAATGTGAATTTTGATTTGATTTGGTAGATTTCCCCTCTGCTGTCACTGGGGATGACAACAATCTATGCAAATCCAGGATCAGATGCAATAAATAATATCTAGCAATCTTTCTGACTGATTGTTTTCGTGTTGTCTCAGATGTTGCCCAGAAGATAAAAACAGTGAAAGTAAAACAGCATTTCAAAAAGGTAACATTGCCTCAGCGAATCAACAGTGAATTTAATGAAATATGAACATTTCTGTGATAAAATCAAACATGCAGCTTCCTGCATAGTGAGGGCCCCATTCCTCACTTCCAAACACACTGATAGTGCTTTGCCCAGTGGTTGGAGGTGAGGTGTGGGGGTGGGGGGTATCAGCAGTGCTTCCAACCCGGGTGGGGTTCATAGTCAGACCACTGCTGGCTGGCACTTTTATGGTGTTATTAGCACAAGCTACAGCGCCTCGGTGTTAACACATCTTTTGTAATCCCATTACTTTCAGCACTCAAATGGAATTCAGATGGAATGGTATCGCTATAGTCCTCCATTTTATGAAACGATTCCACACACAGCAGGCGTCCACATTCTTATCCCTGCTTTGCCGGTAAATTAGAAGTGCACACACAGGCAGGAGCGGGGGAGCCAGGCGCGTATCAAATCACCATTACAAAATAGGACCTTTTTACCTCGCACAAAACGCAGGCGTCTTCACCGCAGCCAGCCACTTCTGCGGCTTCCAGAGAGGCTCATGAGTGCTGCGCAGCGCTTGGGAGGTTTGATAAGACGTGGCGGGGTGTAGGGGAGCAGGGGCACGTGTGAAGTAGCGGCAAAACAATGAGAAACAACCACCGCTGCTCTAGGCTCTGTGAACAGGCTTGCCATTGATTAAAACAGCAAGGTGTGCAATAAAGTGCAAGGCAAAGTGTTGCCTTCCATATGGACCCCCGGACCCTTAGGCTCTGGCCACCAATTGGGCCTTTCTGTCTGCCACTGTTCCACTCTCTCTCTCTCTCTCTCTCTCCCTCTCTCTCTCTCGCTCTCTCTCTCTCCCTTGGTCCCCAGATGGTAAAAACAATTTTCCAGCCCTCTGTCTCTCTCTGCTGCTGCCCGCCACTCTGCAACCACAAAGGGCCCTGGCCGTGGTTCAACCGTTTACTCCAGTAATTAACAGCACCCATACCACAACAATTACAGTCACTGGGCTCCTACGTTGTCCCTTTCTCTCGCACACACAGTGTTAACAGTGTCACACTGTGAATTAGAAGGGAAGCTAATAGCCAGAAGCTGTAAAAATAAAATTAAAAAAGTATTAACAAAAAGGTAAAAACAACATGCTGGGGCCACTGCAATGATTACCTCATAATTAGACGACACAAAGCTCTCCCCCAGTCTAGTGGCAAAACACAGTAATTACTGCCATGACAGAAAATCAAAGGCTACTTTGTAAGCAGCGGGAAAAATTAACATTTTAGGCCCTGAAGCTGTATGTCCTGATTAGAAAGATATTAAATCAATGCATCGCTAACTGCTGGGCATAAATACATCCCCTTCTGAAGGGGTCTGTAATTGCGAGAGCAAAAATAGTGGGTTTCAATTGCACAAGGATGGGACATTACTTGTAATGGCAGTATTATGTGGCAAATGCACACTCCTTTTGTTATAAGATGATGCACTTCAAGTAGGGTTCGTGTTCAAAGGTGATCATAGCATGTTTTACATTTAATTGCTGGAGGCCCCTTATGCTCAATCAGCATGTTGCAATGTGCCAAAACAACAGTTTGATGTATATCATCGACACATTGTAGGATTTATTTTCACTCATTTTTGTTTGCAGGGAAAGATGCTAAATGGCTGCTGCAAAATGCCCACAGATGATTGGATGCATGGCATAAAGACAAAGCAAAGAGTGTGTTCTGTTTTCAAGTCTTCTTGCCTCGGTCTACCTTATATCTGTGATACTTTATTGTCTTTTCTTATATTTTCTCATACTGCAAACTGCAAGCTTTTGTGTCTTTTCTTGTGTCTTTTTTGTTCCCTTTCCACCTGTTCAACAGCCCTTTTACCTCTTGGCAGGTCATCACTTTAAATTTAAAAATTTTTTTCTTACCTTCCTTGTTAAAATAAAGTAATTGAGGTTAAATAAATGAATAATATAATAAGATGGCTGCCATCTAGAAAAACAAGATTAGTAATGAAAATAGGTTATTATTAAACTGTCAGGGGAAATTGCTTCATCATGGGTTGCATTAATATATGAGTGGTTTTAGCACAGGGTAGATATAATGGTTTATATTCTCTGCAAATACATTTTCTAGAATGTAAATACCCCATATCAAATTCTTACCTTAATGTTGGATTTCATCCAAACCACTTGCCCCTTCCCCCTTCATCAGTATTCATCTTAAAGGGAATTTAATGGTTCATGAAAAACTGGTGAAAAGTAAAGGTAAAAAAGGCATTCCATAAATGTGTATCTAAAACAAAAGGCCAGATTGTTAATTATCAGAAAAGTCACCTCCTATCCAAATTGAGAAAAAAGATTGCAGATGTCTCACCTTGTCTAATCTACTGGCCTGAGCATTGGGCAATTGACTCATTAAAAACCACATGGGTTGTGACCCACCTAGTTTCCGTTCCTGTTTAAATTGATAAAAGCTGCTGGTGGGAAAGCCGGCCGATCCCTGGCATCTTTAACGTGCCCACAATGGGCTCCTTGGGAATACAACTAATTACTTCACATCTGTATTTATTTGATCCGCGTGGAATTCTCCCTTCTGTCACCAGCGCCGAGCGATGCCAGCTTGGACTAACAGTGATTTATCTAAGTGACACTTCTGGCGCAGATTCACATCAAAGCGGCACCAAAATCAATAGGGGAAAACATGGAGAAGACAGGGAGGAGGAACTTTTTTCCCTTCAGCAAAACTGTCATGCATAAAATCCACTAGCATAAATAAAGCACGCCTATGCTTGCAGGTTTGCTGAATCAGATAGGGTGGAAATAAGATACAAGCTGTTTGTTAATGGTAGCTTAAAGAAAGACTTTCACAACTACAGCATATTTTGGGAACTTTAGTCCTTCGCACTCAGTGTGACACACCAATGCTAATGTGGAGGATCTGCCAACTTCATGCAAGACCAGCTTGTAGTGACCTCTATTGTAAACTGAGTGAACTGCAAATGGAGAGTATTAGGGCCAGATCCCACACTGCTGGGTGAGCCAGGCGTCTCTAAGGATTAGGAAACAAAGCTGTGAGGGATGAAATGTGAGATTTCTGAAAATATTTAGAAGAAATACATTAGTGCACATGATTCAAAAGAATTACAGATGTTCACATCAGATTCTTTTTGCTACATAACATACATATATATGTATACTCCAAATTAGTGATAAAAAGAGGTCTAAGCCAGGTAATGAGATGTTTTCACCTACAAAAAACAGTCTGATGATTATCATTATTGTCCTCATTATTGGGACAATACAAATGTTTTGACAAAATTCTCAGACATAGATGAATCAGTACCTATTGCCATTTTCTGTAGCTTTTTTCCCAGATCAGAATTTGTCAGATATTTATACCATTCACTGCTATAGGAATCTAATGTATCTGCAAATGGACCTTAAATGTATCTCAAAACAACAACAACAACAACAACAACAACAACTGAGAGAATGCAAAAATCCTTGGCATTTGATGAAAATGCCTTTCTAAAACTTTGGATGTTTTTTTGTTTTGTTTTGTTTTTTTGTGGAAAAGTTACTCCAGTAATGCAATAGCAGCTTGTGAACTCTCCTCTCTCCTTTCGAGAATAAGAATAACAGAATAACACTAAAAATAACATGGTGACCAAAGGGCCAAAGCAGTGCAATTTTCCTTTAAAGATCATCAAGAAACACAAGATGAAAACAGAAAGCACTGTCCGATTCACTTGATGAGTTACTATCTCTCCAATGAGCCCCCAGGTGGCATGAAACATCTCAGCATGAGGCACCACAGCCGTTACACACTGTTCCTCTCCAGGAAACAAACAAATTGAGGTCTCAGTAAATAAAAAATTTCCCTGTTTATTCACAACCTCAAGGCTTGAAGGTGATAGCTGCTGCTTGGAACGCATGCATATAACTATATAGTTAAATTAAAACAAATTTACATGATAGTGTTGATTATTTAAACACAAGTTGGAAAAAAAGACTTCAACTTCTTAATTATTCTCTTTCACACTGCATTTCCCATGCTCACAGTCGCCTTAAGTGCAAATAAAGCCTCCCATCTGTTTGTAATTACAACTAAATAATTTCAGTCATTGTAGCTAATCATTTTGACTGCACATTTGATTAAACTAGTGCAGCAATGGCGCAAGTTTGATTTCCTATTGTGTTTCATAAAAAATGAAAGCAAAAAATACAACTGATTAAGCCTGGCTGGGAAGGGGAAATTTAAAATATATAAAAGCCGGTGTAGGCCAATTGGCCTATAACCAAATCCTTTATAGCCCATTTCCCATGAATGCTCGAAATTACACCACTTCCAGACAGCTTTTCACAGCTAGCTTGTGTAATGGCTTTTATTTGCCTAATCCCCAAATTAAATGATGTTTGACGCAAGAAATTTTAAACCTCATGTCATCAAGCCTATAGTCTCATCATGTCTTCTTTCCCTGTGGTGTCCATTGAATAGGACAAGCAGGTTGCATGGCAGGCTACTTCAATAAAAGGAGTTAAGAAACGTCATGTAACATCACTTTACTGCATCTCCATGTAAGATAACGACATTATGAACCCCGGGGCAATGGTGGAAGCTAATGATGGGAGGATGATGGCAATGCAATGTTGCCATAGAAGCCAATTTCCAGTTGCTTGCCAGATGTTAAGCATCTAAATGTGCATTGATCAGTGACAGGATAGCCTATAGAGATTTCTGCAGCTCCCCAAAAAGAAAACAGGTCTCGACTCAGTCCCTCTTCAGCTTAACAGGAATGAGCGAAGCATAAATTATATTAATTAAATTAATTACATACGTAGCAACATCTAGTCTCAATTAATTCAATTAGCCTACAACATGATTCTACTGGCAAGGGGTAGATTAGATGGTGTAATTAACAGAGAATGCCTCACAACATAACACACATATACACAGACTCTCCCTCTCTCTCTCTCTCTCTCTCTCACACACACACACACACACACTAATTAAAAAGCGATCTGTGTTCCTGCATCCTAGGGAGCTCACCAAACAGATGACAGTTTCGACTTGAGGACTGTCTGCCTCATGTAAATGAAGACTGACAAAGTTAAATGAATGTCTCATTCTCTTGACCTGAAACATTCTCTCATCAGTGCATCACATCACACTGACCAACAGCATCTCAGCCTGCTCCGAAAAGAAATTGAGTCTTCACCACTTTACCCTCCTGTCTGCAAAGCATCCACCACAGAGGAGCTGCTACGTTGTCACGTGACGCTGAGAGTGTGTAACCATCGTCCGCTGCGGCCCGTTTATCTGTAGCTCTGATTCAGCAGGACTGATTTATGACAACAGTTGTAGTGCAGAGGAGTTTGCTGAATCTGACTCAGTGAAGTTGGCTGGTTCAGCAGCTTGTGATCAGTGCTGCTGAGTCATAGACATCATGTTGGTCTGGTGTTCATGCAAACAAAGTTTAACACCATCTTGTGTTTGGTACAATCTGCATTAACTTACATGAAAGTGCATTTTCATGTCTTATCCTGCATAACATATTATGTCTGTCCTTCCCACAACAATAAACAATTGATCATACACTCATAACAACCTTATTCACAACCTGACCTTGAAAATAAATTGATTAAAACATCATTATTCACTACCAAACTGACCCCAGACCATTACCAGCTAATTAATGAAAGCATGTGCACTTACTACCAAACTCACTCCAGACCGGTGAGAGCGCTGACAGCATCTCTAGTTACTGTCAAACTGATTTCCTCGTCTACACAAAAGATGACAACCAAGTGACAGGACCTCACCCAATAAACACGAAACGAGCAATTAACCCAACTACCACCCTATAATCATGAATTGAATATGGAGCTAGCTGGCCTCCACTATGCTAGCGAGCAAGCGTCCTCGTTTGGCAGCGGAGCCTTTTGGAGGAAAACATGGAACATCTGGTGGAAGCAGACAGGGGCTGGCGCTACATGATGGGAGAACAAGTGCCTGAAAGCTTCATTATGTCCCAGCTGTTGGGCTTGCTGTTGCCCTCAGCAAAAACAACCTCGGCAGGATGATGTTCCTGGCAAACACTGGGCGCATTAGTTGAAGCAAGACCTTTCTGTGGTGTTTTGCAGGGAAACGTACGGCATGAAAACTCATTTTGTGTTTTAGTGAGGTGGCCAGTAGGAAATGGCAAGGAAAAAAATACCAAAATGCATTGCGTAGCTCAGTGGTTCTTAAAATTTTTCACTTGTGACTCCATAAAAACAAAGCAATGCCTATACTCACAACTCCTGTCACAGGCAGCATATGCATATAACAGCTCCTTAAGGTTGTTTTATTTATTTACTATCAAAGGAGGCCTGCAATTTTAAAATTACTTCAAAAAATTGAGAAAAGATTTGAAAAAATAAACCTGATAACAATTCTTTATGAAAAAAATGTGTTTTCCTATGTCATAATCATCTTTCAACCCCTCCAGAATCATCTCACAACCCCCTGGGGGGTCCCAACCCCCAGTTTGAGAACCCCTGGTGTAGCTCAAAAAAGTACAACTTGAAACAAAACAGTGGGTGTCCCCAAAACCCTTCAAAGCTACATACATCTCAAAATTGTCCACTTTCCACCACTTTCATAAGACGAAGATCCTTGTCTTATAAAGCATCTCAATAACTTACCTATCAGTAAAACAACACACCGACCTAGGCCAGGTATCAGAAGTTCAAAGGTCATGATGTGAACCTATCTACCCTGTTCCTCAGATCTAACTTTTCCTGTTTCCTCGTCTTTCCGGCCAAGCGCTGCACCAGCAACAGCAGCGCTCACTCTCTCAGGTTGGACAGCTTGTTCAAGTCGAATGCTATTAGTTCTGGGTCAGCGCCCGGGCTTTCTCTACACCCCAACAACACCTTTTCACCAGGCAGGGATACCAACCACCATTAATCAGAGTGGTGACAGCCCATGGATGTCAGTAAATATGTTTCCCTCACTGCCTCCTTTTCCCACCTCGTTCCTTCCTCGCTCTCTGTTGCTCTCACTCTATTGTACTCTCACTTGTTCTTCAGGGTTTTACTGTTGATTTGTTCACGCATTGTTCTTGCTTTCATCTCTATTATTATCAATATTTTTAAAAAATCCAATGCACATTTAAGTTGGATTCTGCATTCAATACGTATGCTTGGTTTTTGGGCATGAGAAGAAGCACATATTGACGGAGCCAAACAAAAGAAAACTGTGCCAAGCAGCAGAAAATTGCTTCAAGGGGCAAAATTAAACTATTTGGCTCAGTCCTAACTACACCAAGAAACACCTTCTCCAGCACTGTGCTCGCTTTCGAACATTTTAGATGCTGTTTTTTTTTTTTTGCATAAGTACAAGCCAGCTGTTTATGAATGTTGTCGAGCAAAATGTGTAGACAGCGTGACAGTTTCTCCTCCTGCACGGGTGTCACGGCTGACAGGAGGGGAGGGGGGTGTTGTTGGCTGGCACAGTGGCGGCTGTGTATGTGGGTGACATGCAGGAAGAGGGCCAGCAGCAGCCAGTTGGAGGAGTGGAGGCTCATCTTGGTTGGCATGCAGGGCCGGGTACCTGCTGCTGTCCGGAGACAGCTGTAATGTAGCCACCCGTGGCAGCACAATCAGGTTGGTGGCTACTGAATGCTGATAATGCTGCAATCTGCGCTTTTTGCTGCCTGGCAGACGGAGCTGTGACCAAGCAGTGACAGGCATTCCTCATGAAAATGAACTCGTGATGGAGCCAGAGAAGTAAGTGGAGAGCAGGAAGGGGCAGGGAGAGAGAGGAGAGAAAGAGAGAGAGAGAGAGAGAGAGAGAGAACGCCACAAAACAAATGGCGACCTTTGTGAAGATGGATTTGTTTACCAATGAAATGCACTCGCTGTCAACACCTGCACGAGAGTGACCTTCATGTGGAGACAGAGCTGACTGCCTTCATCTGTTCATCTTTGTTCTCACTCAACGACACGAAGTCACAGCAATTCAGCCGACAACGTGAGCCACGTCTCCGGTGCTTCTGTTGATGCAGAGATCATTCCACCACAGAGTCATGTTCATTTAATCACAATTAAATGAATGATATGTATGATAAGTAGCTTGTGATTGGGATAAGCCCTCACTCGCAGACAGACAACAGTAAGTCTCCTGTAAATTTATGAGCCAGAGTGATGAACCTGAGGGGCTGAAAAGAAGCTGTTGTGGTCCACATTTTGCTGTTGTATTAATTTAAATAACTTGAATACTGCACTGTAATTTCATTCAGAATATATGGCAACCTGTGAGATAGTCTTTGAATTTGCTGTGTATTATCATTTTATTGACAGTATCATAATGCGCAGTTTACTGGAGGTCATCTGCAAATTGAATGAATACTGACCTTATAAGAATAGTTGATCTAATCAACAAATGAACTTCATTCATTCAGTTTATTAACTAAAACACTAATAAAAAGCACAGTCACTGCTGTATCTTCATAAGGAACAATGTGGCAGCAAGACATACTGAGTAAATATACTGAGTCTGCTGGTGTTTATATGTTCTACAAGTCATTTATAATTGACAGTATTTGACCAGTTTTATTGAATATGATCTTATCGGCTATCTTAGTTTTGTCACCCTGAAACAGGTTCATGTACTATTTTCTCTCATATTACAGCTGACAGTCTTCAGTTTAAACTTCAACTGACTGTGTCATTTCACACAAAAATAATAAGAGTATGAACATGAAACTTACTGTCCCTGTACTGATGGAGCTCACTGTAAATCATTCTCTTAAGTAAGCTGTGTGTCCAGCAGATGGCAGTGTTAACCTGACAGAGAGCCGGCTCAGTTCATCCAGCCTGCAGGACGACCAGCTCACTGGTACAAGTAGGAAGGAAATTACAGAGTGAAAATATTGCGACAGATGCTACAGAAACTCACAATGAAGAGGATTTTTTTTTTTAAATTAGAAGTGTGACTCATAGACCAAGAAACTTATCTGAGTAATTCATATTGGGAAATGCACACTTACTTTTTAACCTAAATGATAAAGACTACTCTGCACAGAGGACCATTCAATTGTCACTTTGGGTCCCACTATACAATTCAGTCAAATCATGAGTGAAGGCCTGCAAATCACCTAACAAGCACACTGCATCCCATTTACAGCTTTTCACCAATACCAGAGATAAATGAATGCAGAAAGGGTCCATTCAGAGGATACTGTGGGCTTTGACAGAAGAAACTCTGAATTAAAATAATAAAAAGGTGCACTTCATCCTGACAAAATAACCCACCTGCTTGTACCTCTTTGAAATGGCTTCAGAGATGTCTGGCTCTCATCTTTATGGAACGAGTCGTGAGAGGCCATGATTTATGAATGACTTTCAATGCTGCGCGCTAAGACACCACCACTCCCTGTGCCGCTTTTTTTTAAAGAACTAGTGCCCTCTATCTAAAACTGTTAAAATATAAAATAATGTACAAAATAATGAAAAAATATTCTTCAAAAATATCTTTTATGTCATTTATGAAATTAGTAAGATATTCTGGAAGAATAGGACTGATGGAAAGGTTTCAGCACAGTATATTTTAATTAACTCTATTTTATAGTTCAACTGCCACATACTGACAGTCTTTATGTGCTCCTCTATGAATACCTCAAATTGCCTTGTGTTGCCTTTTCTTTTGGATCAAGGGCTGACTCTACTTCAACCACCAACTCACAAGTGTTTTTAAATGTGTTCCGAACAAAACTTAGTTTCAGATTTTCAAAGGGTTCTTTGGAAATGCAAATCTAACTCCTAAGATGATGGATACAAACTACAGACGCTCTTGTGTTCACAGTACAGGGAAAGGTGAGCTTGCCAACTCTCAGATTGTTGAACCTTATTTTTATTCCACAGCAATAACAGCTCTAAATGAATTAATGTTCTTGTATCTTCAGAAAATAACATTGTGACCATGACTACTGTGCTGAGATTAGAAATAATAAAAAAATCTGCATCCACTCCATTTTGTTGGAGCAGCTCCAAAAAGTGTTACCACAGATTTGATGCATTTCCATGCACAGACATAAGCACAGTCTTAATCAATGATTCATAGCTGCCCTGTGTTTGACTCTCCTTCAAACCACAGAGTTAATTATTTAAGGCTACCATTGTCTGGAATGTCGCTCAGGCAGAGCTCGGCTCCTGGAAACAGGACCATGACGAGGACGGACTGCAAAGCTGAAAACGAACCAGCTTCTGCTTTAGCATTAATCTCATCGCAGAAGGACACTCAGTCCAAAAAGTCAATGATGCACACTCTTCTTACCCCATTAACTGTTTTTTAATGGCTCCACAGATATCAAAGACTGAACCAGGAGCAGTCACAGAAGGAAACTCTATTTGGCTCTGGTCCTGCTCGCCCTCTCCTTTCTAAAACTGATCTTCTCGTACACCCAAACTGTGTCACCACAGTGAAGTGGTTGCTGAAGTGCCTGGCAGGTTGCTCAGTCCTCTTTACCTTTAGGGCATCTGAACAAAGCCTGCCTTCACATTCAAACCCAGACTGTGCGACAGCAGAAATAGGTATGGTTTGCATTAGGCTGTAACATAGCAATAAGTGAAGGAACAAGAGAGCGTCTGCTTTGAGCCTGTAATTAGGTGTACTGTTTCTGTCTGCTTCTGAGGATAGCGCCAAATTATCCACCATAGACTAGGAAATCCCCAAGCTACAAAGGGAACCACATGGAGGACTCTGAAACTTGATGTGCCTCCAAAGTACACAATTTAATGTAGAGGCCTGCAGGAAGCAAGCCTATGGTGTTCATTTGACGATATAAAACTGTTAAGAGTTATATTAAAATCAAGTTGGTGATTTGTAAGATGAATTATCTCCATAAGTGATGCCATATGCTCAAAGTGAATCCGGCTGAACAAAAGAATAACCTTTACCTTGAAACCTAAGAGGAGAATTACTGGGATAAAGACCTGCACTGACATCTGAGATCACTGCCTTCCAGCCTTAGTTTAGCATTACTGGGCTCAAATATCACCACAAGATATAGATTTTATTCATAGACCAACAATAAAACAAAAATACAATGCATCACATCAACATTCAACAGCATTTCATAGGCAGAGAAAAAATAAAGGATATAGTTTTTATACAAAAGACATCTAGAAGACCAATTCAGAGCACAAAAGCACAAATCACAACTAATACCGATTACAGTAAACAATTTAACCAAGAGAAAAACACAAGCACTATAACTTGAATAGCATATAAAAAAATGACAAATTTGCTTGCAAAATATTCCCTACTGGGTAAATACATTGAACATGGGATGAAAAGGCCCATTGGGGTTCAGATCGTTGCTATCATGGACACTTGGGACAGCTCTACAAAGAGCTTTCTTGTTTCAGACTGGTAGATACTACTTCTTCTGAAACAATGCGGCACTATGTTTTGCGGGTTTGAGTCATCATACACAGCTGACACTTAAACTGTGATAAAATTCAACCGTCTTTAAAAGTACAATCTCCTGGCTTTGTAGTTCTCGAGTCCCTACAATGTCAAAGATTAGCGCCACTGGGCTAACATTAACATCAGAAGCTGGATTAAAGTAAGTAAGTACTGTAAAAGGATTCAAAATACTGTCCATGTTTACCCACTATGACACGGTCTAGTGTTTTGTTTTGGGGTTACACCAGAAGGAAACCAATTGGCTTCCACTGCAGGAAGGCTGACAGGAAATGAGCCAATGCTAAGACTTCACTTTTTAATTTCAGCAACAGGTCTTTCAAAGTTGGAACTCCTTCCTGTTTCCGTTCAGCCAAAACCATTAACATTACAAAGGTTAATGGTCGCATATTAACACATATGTACTACATGTACACATGTACACGGATACTTAAAAAAATAGGGACATTATACTCTGAGGAGCTACCATTATGTACAGACCTCTATCTAAACATTTCCCTTTGTAAAAAAAAAGCTGTGCTCTGTATTAAAACTGCCTCATCTTCACGGGTAGAAAAATACAAGATTAGCATCCGCAGACCTGCCAGCAGTATTTTTTCTTTTTTTTTTTTATATACTGTGATGCAAAACACTGGGAGGAGACGATGCCATCAACAACACATTATCCCCTTATAGTCCTACAAAAATAACTGATAGCAAAATAGACTTCTAAGTCTAAAGAGTCCTGGAAAATAAGCAAGCGTCTTTCCTTTTCACTGATTTCTGTACATAATTCAGCTTGTCTTGTCAGTCCTGAGTGCGTACAAAAAAAATCAAAACAATATTAATGATGGCTGAAAATAAGAGCAATGTTAAGGACTGCTGGGGCTAAACAACTACATAGCAATGGCATCTATCCTCATTCATTTCAAAACCTTCTGCAGAGCGTTCATGTCAGTCACAAGTGTGTGAACAAATCTATGCTGTGGTTAATTTACAGTTTTCCAGAAAGGTCTATAGGTGTGTGGAAATGCCTACTGTATGTTTGTTATTAAACACGAAAACATTGAAAACGTACTGCAAATTGGCAAAGCTTTCCTATACTTATTACAGGATGTCAATTTCACATAATAGCACCCGCTGACTAGCACTAGTCCAGCTATGAACCATTATCGCATTCATAACTAACAACTTTTGTCTGTCAACACTACTTTATAAATATACTGTAACATTTTAAACCAGTACATCATATTCATAGCGATGTCTGATGTCACTGTGAACGTTTCTGTGGGGTTAAAGAGATCCAACTCCTGTCTGAGAACTGTCCTCAAACGTCCGACTGCTTCCTCAGAGAGACATCTGGCCTGCAGTTCAAATCCACGGCCCAAACAACTGTGCCACTGGCAGGCGACACATCTGGCCTGCTTCCAGCGAGACGGATTAGTTTCTGTTTCTTTTTTTGTCTTTTTTGGTGGGGAGGGGAGGTTTGAACCCGCTATCCAAATCAGAAATGATGATACAAACAGGGGTGGGGGCAGGTCAACAGGTTGGATAATGGACAAATTACAGAAGAGACCCTGCTGTGGCGAACAAACCTCCATGTAGGTTACCAATAAACATGTAGTTAAGCATTTTGTTCCTTGCACTGTACACT
>OMKZ01016325.1:0-11051 GCA_900302535.1 Neoniphon sammara
GTGTGTGTGTGTGTGTGTGTGCCGGGGGGGTGTGTGTGTGTGTGTGTGTGTGTGTGTGTGTGTGTGTGTGTGTGTGTGTGTGTGTGTGTGTATGTGATTTAGCAGTATGAGTGACAAGCAGAGGGCGAGGGTTGCGTCAGCCTTATGAAGCTCCATAACTCCAGGGAAAAAGGAGGTGCGGGGTGGCAGAGAGCAGCAGAGAAAGCGACAGATGATGTCAGATATGAGCGGTGATTGAACCTCGTGTATTTGTTTAGTCTTAGATTGTACTATGTTGACCGATGGGGAAAAATATAAAATAAATAAAAACAAATATTGAAGGAAGACGGCACCAGTACAGGCACAGCAAACAAGATAATCTCCACCTCCTTCCTCCAAGGTTTGCCAAACTGAAGCCTTTCTTATCCCTGATTCTCCATGCTTTTTGTCTAATACAGTAGACCACACACACACATGCACAAATGCAGATGCACTCACCCATACACACCAAGGCCTCCATTAATTTGGACTGCTTGAGGCCTGAGAAGAGTGTGTCTATCAGTGCTCTGTGGGTGAGATCAAATACGTGACAATCTCTCCATTCTCTGCCTCCGTCCCCAGGTCTGAATCTATGGTTGTTAATGGTAACATTCTTATCTTTTAATTGGATGGAGGGCTTTCCAGAATGTTCCTTTCCTTTTTTTTTTTTAGGGGACTGTATAATGAGAGGGAGATTTAATGCCCTCTAATTGACCTACAGCTTCTTCATATCCTGTCATGGAGCCAGGTCAGCTGGCTCTGTTCTAATGATCTTACGACTGAACTGTCGGCACATTTCTCCTGTTGCAACGGCACCTACAGAGAGAACGCAAGGTGGCCGCCGCCTGCTACGGTGACTCACCGAGACGAGAGGAGAGAGGAGAGGAGAAGATGTCTGCAGGGAGGAGGGAGGCAGGAAACAAGGGGCCAATTACCACTGGATGGCTGGCAAGGGGAGCAGCGACTGCATGGAGATCAGGGCAACAAAGGCCACAACATGATAAGTGTCAAAATGGCCGAGATGGTAACTTCATTAGCGAGCACATGGAAGGGAGGAAAGGCAGGCGGAGAGAGCGAAGGGAGAAACCACTAATGTTAAGCATGAGGTTTTATAAACAAGCCTTGGAATTTCTGCCCTTGCGGTTGTTCAAATTAAACCTTACCACATGCCGCGACCATTAGCACCACTGCTGTGTTTTTAAAAAGTGTGACTGTGGGAGCGGCATAACTCAGACCTTCTTTAAGGGTACAGGATGGCGGTTCGACTCTCAGTATGGACACTTTGATCTACATGTCAGCCATTATCCCTGTGTGGAGCACAATTGCGCAGTATGTCAGGACGGAAACACGGACCCCCAAAATGGAAGCCAGCTTCACAATAGTTGTTTTAACATGCATGCTGAGGTAATGGGCTGCAAATAAGGAGGGAGGGAGCGAAGAGAGACAGAGAGCGAGGCTGAGAGCAAGACCAAGAGGTAGAGAATGAGAGAGAGAGAGAGAGAGGAGAAGGAGAGCAGGGAGAAAGTATAGCCTAGATTAGTCCTCTCCAGAGACAGAGGATTGGAAGCTAAATGCTGTTCTAACATGGCGGTTTACCACAGGAGGAGAATACACAACAACAAAGCTTTGTTTCTCTATTCACCACATTAGATGGACTGCACCAGTGAGCGGTGGGCTTATACCAGCAGTGTATCGGAGGGCTTATAAGGGCAGCTCTCGCGAAAATTTCCCTCAAGACAACTGCAAAAATAAATAAATAAATAAACAAAAATAAATAAATAAAATAATGTATATAAAAAAAATCCAATCATCATATTTGGGGAGATTCCTGGAGATTTCCATATATTTTCAGAAGCATAAGGCTTTCAATCTCAGTAGGAAGATGCAGAGGCTGCTGAGATCCTGGTTAAGAGGATCACCCGTGGCTTTACACACATACAAACTATGAGTGCAGCCTACTCTCCTCATATTATTCTATTTCCAAAAATGACAACCCAATGGTCATTTATCTCTGTGAAGGTGGACTATGCATTTTGAAAAGCTTTGTAAACACAGATCATTTGTGTCCTGATGAGAGAGAAAGAACAAACAGCCTACACCTCAAAACCAAAAGAAATAATTTGAACGCTAGAAACCATAACTCGAACAGATTAGATGCTTTTGTGGTTCAGCAGTATCGCGTATTCTTTGTAACTAACTGTGACAAAACGTGTAATGACTTAACATCCCATCAGCAATGTGCAACACAGTGGATTCTCACTGAAGGCAGGCCAAATTCACTTGCCTATGAAATATAGGCACAGAAGTATGCCGACTACAGATGTGCATTGCCAGCCACTGAGAAATGCTACTTAATTATTGACCTAAACTTCAAAAGGCTTCAAAAGGCTGAATTATGATTTTAATTTCATTCCTGCTCTGGTGCCAGCCCTGGGCCTAGATAATGATAATAACCAGCGACTGAGGGGGTGTGTGGGTGGGAGTGTGGCAGGCCAGGCAAGATTAATTGTTGGGGATGTAAATTTCATTCGTCACGTGCAGATTGATGTCAATTTTAATTGAATTAAAACAATGTGAACCCTGGCCTGCTTAGAGTCTGGGAGGACGGCTGATGAATAGTGATGAAATGAGTTGGAGAACGTATGAGAGAAGGAGGGTGGTGGAGAGGTCAGGGGTGAGAGAGAGAGAGAGAGAGACAGACAGACAGAGAGAGAGAGAGAGAGACAGAGAGAGAGAGAGAGAGATTAGCTAATGACAGTGAATGATAGTTGACCTCCGACTAATGAGCTATCCTGCTCCACCCTACCCTGGTAATACCTCAGCTGCTCAGTAAAATTATACAGTAAGCACTAATCTGTGACCATAACACCCAAATTCAACAGCATGACAGAAAAATGTGTGGAGCTACACGCGCCATGGACATCCTTGTCTAAAGGGATAAGAAACTAAAATATGTAATTTCTCAATAAATGTTTTAATTGTCATCACTGAGTGTAATTTAAAAAAAGAAACTGTGAGAACTGTGAGTTTTTTTCTATGCAAAGAGAGAATTGATTTCTCCTGCATCAAATGAACAGTTTTGCAAGGGATTAAAGTTACTTTCACATGTAAGAATGGTGCATTTCAATCAGCACACGACCTCAGTTTTTATTCCTCCCACCCCCATTTGATTGACAGGTAACTGCAGCTGCTATCCTCCAGTACAAGGCTCATCAAATGGCAGTGAGTAACAGTAACTGTTAGCTTGTTAGCACAGCACGCCGATTTTATGCTCTTCCTGGGTATAAATCCACTATTTTACCAGGGATTATTTGGCTAATCTAACATTATATGAGAAGAGGTGAGGGCTAGCAAAGTGCTTCGGTCTGACAGAATGAGCAGTGCCCTCTTTAGCTGGCAACGGACTTTCTCACAACATTCTGGTTCACTCTCTTCACTCTAGTTTCCATGTATCAATCGTGTGCAATATCAATATCATGTGCAATATCAATATCTCCTTCTATCAATATCTCCTTGTCTTTAGGATGTGCGATATTTATCTCAGATAAGTGCAAATCCTTTAAAGGAGCAGCCATTACACAGAGGACAGTGAACAAAAAACAATAAAACAAAGTTACTAGTTCTACTGCTTTTATTGCTTTTACTATTATCTTTCCATTTTATCTTATGTTTTTATTTTTATGTTTTTATTTTTATTTATCTGTTTCTGGTGTCGGTATTATTTTACTACCTTGTTTTACTTATATATACTGAAATATTTGAGCAAGCTGTCACAACAATTTCCTTTCGGGATTAATAAAGCTCTATTTTATCTTATCTTACCATACGACTACAACTTTCCAAAGTATAAGTAACATTTGCTGTAAAAACATCTGCTAACATACCATTGCAGCTCTAGTAAGACCCATATCTATTTCAGTTGCAACAAGATATTTTCCATTTTCCTGGACAGTTGGTTGGCCTCACAGGGTTGTGACAACATTGTTGCCTTACAAAGGGAATGTCCCTGCTGGAATGTATTACTATGGAAAATGCAACACGCAAAGCTCCATTTTATTGCAGTTATTGACTTCTAGGAACTGTCAAATCTTGCTGAACGATAAAGATAATGCTGTCTTATCAGTAGTATTACAAAATAAGAAAATTCACTTTTATTTTTACTGGATTTATCATGACTTTAAACCCTCTTCCTTCTATATCAACAATAAACAGTAACTTCTCAGACACAATATGGGCAACTGCGGTGTTTGAGTCGCGACAGATGCACGGGTGTGTGTGTGTAGGGGGAGACAGACAAAGTCAAATACCGGTGTAACACTTATCTCAGGTGTGACTTTGTCGTCTGTTCCCTCAGGACATGGCAGAGGCTCGACACTTAGCGTGACTGGCTACAGGCGAGTTCGCCTCAGACAACACAGATGCAACGTACTCAGTCTAGACTCGAGCACAGACTGGGAGATGGAGAAGGTTTCAGTCAAGAGCAAACCAATCTCATTTTCTCACCCCACACCTCTTATCTCGCCCCACTCATTTCTCTTCTCTGCGCTCTCTGGGATGATATCAGCGCTAATCGCTCCCTCTCCATCCATCTATCCATCTTCAGCCCAACAGATAGAGCAGGAGAACAGATGGAGGAGGTGCGGACGCCTCACTCCTCTTTCCTCGTGTCTCCGCTGACTGCTCCTGCCTCTCTCCTCTCCCGCGGTCCCAGAATCCGCCGGAGTGGGCTTGCCAGGTAAACACACAGCCAACGCCAAACAATACCGCGCACAGACACGCACACACTCGCGCTCACACACACACAGGCTGTAACATTTTATGTGGTTGTGAAGTGTGCGAATGCTTCTGAAGGTGACCCTGCAGCAGAACTGTAAGGAACCTTTTACTGCGATGAAGCAATGTCCTGGATCACCTCCCCACATCTCACCACCTTAGCACACACGCACGTAAACACACTCATACACACATGTGTATGCGTGCTGTCTTATCAAACGTGAGATCTCGCCCAGTGAGAGAAGGGTAATCAGGTTACTGCACAGCCATGATGGATGAATCTTAAATGTAATAGGGCCCGCTGAATATGTGTGAAAAACAGCCAGTTTGCATACAGATACAGTGAGCAGGGAATAAAGCAAAGGCTGCATGCAAACACAAAGAGACACAAAAACACTGTCACCTTTTGTTCTAGCCCCTTAAACTCTGATAATCCCTTAACTTCCCCCTTAAGTACCTTCAAAGTTAGATATAACATTTTTTCACATTGTAAGACAATTAGGGGTGGGAAAAAATGGATTCTTTTAAGTATTGTGATATATGTATTTTTTTTTTTTTTTTTTTTTATCAAATCGGCACCCAAGTATCGTGATAGCATATAGATGGGCTGGAACAACAAAATGTGGCAGTTTACTTCAAAAAGGATATTTTATTCATTCTATGGTAGATGTATATTTTATTTACCATTTTATATGCAGTAGAGCAATGATGCTGCTGAATTAGAAGTCAACAAGACTGAAGTGATGGTGTATTGTTTATGGAAATATTACTCATGATATACGGTCTCTAGAAGCGTAGGATCCAACTTTTTCCCATGGTCTAGTGTTAAAAAAGCAAATAAAATCTCAATAAATTGTAATATTGAATCGCAATACTTACAGAATCGCAATACTTAAGATTTCAATAAATATAGATTCGCCACCCAAGTATCGTGATAGTATCGAATCGGGAGATAAGCATATCATCCCAGCCCTAATGACAATGGCACATAAATCCTTTATCCGCTGGCTGCAACACTTCACTGATGTATGACTGCACCATTACATCAAACAGAAAATATCTAGATGTCTTCTGCACCATTTTGAACACATCTCCCTGTAATTCAGCGTGACATATTTGGCGTCTTTGGAAACCCTGGGATCTCCGCTAGAATTTAAAATAAAGTTCTGCGGGTTTGAACAAAGCTCGGCCATGCAGCGTGTCACTTGTAATGACGGATCCACCATGACAGCACGAGTTGCCGAGGTTTTAACATGCCATTTGGGAGGAAAAACAAACCGAGGGACAACTATCACACACGCATTTCTACAGTATGTCATAGTACATAAAACTAGCCTCGCAGAAATCTCCCGTCGAACCGTGTATATTCTACAAGAGGGGCTGTGGATGATCCCTCCCTTCACCTCAATTTCCTCTTGCCCTTTCCACCTCCAATTCACTGTGGCAAATGTACATTTACATTGGCCATAACCTCAATCACCATGCTTGCAGGCTACGCCGGGCGTGCAGACAGACATTTCTACAGTGAGGGGATGCAGACAGAGGTATAATGGGAGCAATAGATAGAAACCCACGCCTCGGGCATCCATCAAACCAAACGACTCCATTACAGTAAGTCAGACAGAGGCGAACAGTAATGTGCATTGTGATAAACACTAGGATAATAGTCTGTTTAGAGTCCTGGACACACTGTTTCTGCTGGGAACCACTGGTGAGGAATACAGATAAGATATTGGAGCACTCCTTCGCGATTTCTCTCACTCTTTCCCTCTATCTCTTTCTCTCTCTATCTGTCTCTCTCTCTATCTGTTATCAGTCGTTTTTGCGCTCTTTCCTTTTCCAGTTGCTCTTGGTATAATATTTTCCTCCCTACAGAATGCGGAGGGAGCTGCATACATCAGCTGAACAGGGCTTTTATCTGGTGTTATAGTATTGTAGCATTACCATCACAGCGCCCGGATGGGGCCTGGGAGAACCATAAAAATTGAATAGAAATGATTCAGATGTACCATTAAAAAACAAGAATATCACACCAGACACTCATAGGTATGCATACATAACCTCAACTGGGCAAACAGGCACACTCGGCATAAGTGTATGCCGGGTAAACCCTACATCTGCATGTATCCATTAATCATAACTGAGCAGTGGTTTCAGATGAGGTGTTGCTCCTCGTGTCTCTGACAGTATAAAGGGAGAAACATGAGGCTAGACTAACCTGACCATGCTTCCTATTCCTCAGAGGAGCAGGGAAATAGCCGACCTGCTGTTACTATGAATCAATTATAAGGGTACACAAGAAGGCACTCTCTTTACAAATGGGAGGTTGAGGTTAAGGTCTACGGAGGGTAGGCAGAGAACAAAATCTTCCTTCTGGGTTGATAACGGGGTTTTTATTTCTCAATACATACAGTATACCCTCGCTGCAGAGGCTGCACCGGACTGAGATAAGAACATTTAAATGCGTGCTGACACAAACTGGAGAGAACATAAAGCCAAGGCTTGGGGTCGCTGTTTCTTTTACGTTTCTATTAACCTGAGGAGTGTCAGTGCTTGATTAAGGCCCTCCTGGATCGGCCTGATCTGGGCGAGCCGGTGGTTATGCCCATAGTTAACCTCGATTACAACGCTGACCTCAAGTCAGACAGGACCTCCTCTACCGCCTCTAATGGAGCCTGTTACACTGTGCAGCAGGGTCAGAGCAGAGTTTGAACACACACACACACACACACACACGCCCACAGCCAAACGCACGTACACGCCCACACTCGGTAGCAAAGCAGGGTCAAAGCAAAGGGCAGTCTCTATTGCGCTGTATTTAAGGCCAGTTAAACTTAATGACCTCCTTCATCCTTGTGGCCTATCAAATAAACTACAACATTAGCCCTCGGATCTGAGACGTAGTTTGGCCTTTTATGCTTGCCATCCAGGCAGTGTCGCTTTAACAGTAGTGATAAAATGTAGATAATCTCACGCCCACTTGAGGGGATGATGGTGTAGGTTTATTAAGGGAGATGAGCTTATGGTCAGGATGAGCTAATCTAATTCCAGCAGGATACTATAGGTTTAATAGAGGAGGTGCCTGAGTGGTATTGTAATAAGGCAAAATGCTGTGGTTCTGTGGAGTAAGGCTTATTTTAATAGAGGAAGCACCATAGTTGATGACGCAGAACTGGCACACAAGATTACCTCTTGTGACCCTATAATAAATATCTTCTTCTTTACGCAGCTGTTGGCACTTTTCTGCTGGTGGTGAGTTTTCTAATGAATCTGGGACACTGGGTCAGTCATGCTCTTGGAGACAGTGGAGATAGGGAAAAGTAGGGCTGGGCGATATGGACAAAATCAAGTATCAGGATATGTTTGATCGAATACCTCAATATTGATATTGTGACAAGTTTGCTGGGATGACTATTGGGTCTTTCATGAGATATTTACACACACAAGCAGTAATGTGGCCATGATGACCAAGCAGGTAGAGATAAATATCAGAACAGCTATAACAGTCTAATAAGTTCAGAAAATTGCATTCCTTTACTGTGCATTTAAACCAGGACATTTATGCTATATCATGATATTACGATATTGATATATCAATATATCGCCCAGCCTTAGGGAACAGTTCACATTATTATTTTCTTTATTTTGCAAATGTGCTTCATAAACAGTATTTCATGCATAGCAACAACACAAGCCATGATGGGATCCCAACATCACCAGCACTCTGCACTAAAACAGCAGATCATTGCAACCTGGGTGTCGGGGAAAATGACTTCCTCCATTTTGACAATTCATTGACATTCCATTATGGGAAACATGGGTAAAGGGACCCCGGGCAGCTTTATGAGCGTGTGTGTGTGTGACTATGCGTGTGTATACGTACACGTATGGGAGTGTGTGTGTGTGCGCCTGCATGCACGACGTAGAGGGATACAAGAGGCTATGGGTGGTGTGGTGATGGAAGTGTAATTCCACCTGCCATGTTGTTTCTCTGTATGAGCCCAGCATGTTGCCTGTCAACAACGAGGGATACTAACACCAAAATAAACCTGGCCGAGGAATCGGGGCCTCAGAACAATAGCAAATACACAACTGGGAGCTGGAAGGTTTATGGATCAGAGAGAAAGAGAAAGTAAGAAAACGGAACAATAAGAAGGTGTAGAGCGAGAAAAAGGAGGAAAAGTGAGGGCAAGAAATGGAAAAAAAAGTTAAATGAGACCCTTTTTTCTCCTCTTCCCCCCATACCAATGTCTCTTTGTTTTCCTGCCTCTCCCTGCCTATCTCTCTCTCCCTCCTTCCACACTCTCTCCTTTCATCTCTGCATGTCATTAGCGCAGACTGTGTATATTTATAACCCCATAAAGTTCTTAGAGCCTCTGCCATTACAGAACATGGAGGTCAAGCTGACAGGCTGACAAACACGCGAGGATACTGCCAAAGTACATACAGCACATAAGCCCCATAGGGATTCACTTACCACACATACAAAGTGCACACACTAAATAAACAAATGTGTTAAGTAAATACAAATACATAGCAAACCTGAACAAAGAGACAAACAAATACACTTACCAAAATACAAATATACCATTTTAAATGCCGATTTTCAACCTTATTTGTATAAGCCATAGGGATTTCATGTCAATAACGTGCACATATTTGCCGATCTTCTTTGTATCGCTGCAGTCAGATGTAACTGCCTAGTTTACTTCCACCATCCCGTGATGTATTCTAATCTCAGAGGATGGGGGAAAAAACGCAGGACGAGCTGGCCTGAGAAAAGTTTTGCTCTTTTATCTCCTTCTCCAGGGAGTCTGGGGTCTTGTGCTAGATCCCAGTTAGCAGTTGAGAACTGCATTTCAGACAGCCAGACCGACTTCCCAGTATATACACACGGAGGAAATCATGGATGACGTCACACTTTATAACACAATGCCAGAGTCAATCATTAAAGCCTACTTGTATTGAGCCTGTGTCCATTGCTGAGGAAATGCAACAAAGACAGGCAGAGGGTGCTGCTGTTTCAGCAACACAGCCAACTGGGAAGATGAACACGGAGCTGCTGAGAGCCAGCAGTGACTGATAGCATTTGTGCTCGAGTTGCCCACCAATGCCAACAGAAACTGAATTACTATGCTGCAGTGACTTTCTCTATGAACGGTTTTGGTTGGATTCTGTTGCCAACGTCAGTGCAGAGTGAGAGCGGCTGTTCTTAGGATCCCAAAGACAACCAGAGACAAATAACAAAATCCCAAAGAGACAACTGAGTAAGTATTTATGTAACCTAACACTGTTTGTATATGGACAGAAATGTACTGTATCATTTTCTGTAGTTCTAATTGCTAAAAGTGGCTAACAGTAGCTCATTAACACAGCTAATATGCTCATTATTTCACTCCTCCCTTCCCAACACAAAACTATCATTGTTTGGTTATGTATTGTAACGTTACATGCAAAGATTACTGTGTTTGCATATCTGGCATGCGAGCAGAAGCAAGTGCTCTCTGCAGGCGGACATGATAGGGCGCTTATGCTGGCAGCCAGGTTAACACGCCCACTTCTAAAGCTTGGCTGGTTTTGAAGATTGGCTGTTGGGAACCTCATGTGCAATGCACATTGGTACATATAAGCATTGTGGGACAGGTTCATTGTGGAAACAGAAACAGAATGATTTTCACACATATGGCTATGGATTTAATGAACTACGTAGATGATCAGCACTGACTGGATGACAGTATAATTAGTGGCTAAAATCTCAGAGTTTGTTAAACTAAAGCAAAACCCAAACTTGATTTGGGACCCATTGCTGGAGGATCCATGTTTATGCAGTTCTAATGAGCTCAGGTCGTAGGGAGTTTCTTATTTGGGCCCTTTGCAGGACACATTGGAACAGATGAATTCACCGGACAAAGCGAATGTGCATACAATGGTGATAAAATGAAATCTAGTGTATCTATACCTCCTATCTGCCTCATACTTATTGAGCTTCGCTGGGGATAAAATGCTGGCCATCAATCACCGGAGCAGCCAATCCGGAAGCCATGTTTCCAGGATCACACCTCAGCCTTATTCAATAACGGGCCATGCTGAGGCTGAGGTATATATCTCCTTGTTTGATCTCGGCTAGATAGGAACTGGTCTGTGTACGTCACAGCACTATCTACCTCGCATCACACAAGAGCAATGACCAGCCACACGAATAAACACTGCGCTAGATACAAATCAAATGCAAACAAACACTCTTCCTCTGCCCACTAAGA
>OMKZ01016329.1:7441-19694 GCA_900302535.1 Neoniphon sammara
AATTTGTAGTCAACCAAAACCAGAACTGGGCGATTCCTAAACTGGAAACTTTTAAAAAATTGTTATTATTATTATTATTATTATTATTATTATTATTATTATTATTATTATTATTATTATTATTTAGCATATTCACACTTAGACTTGCAGTAAAACACATTAATTTTGTTGCAAATCAACAAAATTAGCAATGCAGTGACCAGAGGAAGATGAAGACACCGCTGGAGTTCTTGCTCTCGCCCTGGAGACCGAGCTCAGTAACGAAACCCAGGGCTGACACCTGAGAATCTGTCAACAACATCAGCTAATAGGAGAGGTACGAGGAACACTTATTCACTGGACTGTGACTATTGATCATCTGATGCACACTAAAACAGATGAAATGAGGGGTGGGGGGATATGCGATGGTATATATGCACCTAATATAAAGCTGACTACCTGCAGCATCATGCATGCAATCCCACATAGCATTACTTGGACAGTGCACACAATCAGCATCACACAGAAATCCCCAAACTGAACCTCACTGTTACATGCAGCTGATCAACCCACGTTAACCCATGTTGAAATCAGTTAAAACATAACCCAGACAATTAGAACATTTACACAGCAAGCCATAAAAGTTATGATAGCATACTGATGGTAAATGCTTAAAAAAATGCACATCAGCATCTGTTATAGCTCCTTTATCGGTTCAAAAATATATTATTTGGATACACACACACCAAAGTTCAAACTTTCAAAACTTTCTTTCAGTCTTCTGCTACACATTTAGTCTTGTTTTGTCATTGAAGAAGCGGTTTGGAAACTGCTCCGCTCCCTCGGCAGCAGTTTGCCAAATGTTTCTGACTGCACTTTAACGACCTGGAGGAGAGCATTCTTTGTTCACTTGCCTTTGAATCTTAGCTACAGATGCTGTACTGTCTTGTAAAGTTGTTAGCTTGATATACTTGCCTTCAATTGGTGTGGTCACTTTAGGTCTGCCTGGTCTTGCCTTAGATGAAAATGCCTTGGTTTGTAAGAGTCTCTCCAGCATGTTGCACAACCCCCTTATAAACTTACAATTTAGCTGCAATTTAGGACTGGGATAGAGCTGTCGGCACTCAGGAGGAACAATTTGGCCCTGAAGGACTTCACTAAGCTCTTCTGACACTGTAACAAACACCTGGAAAATATTTTTCACCTGAAGTCCTTTGTCAAAGTACTAGCAGCAGCGACAATAATGCACAGAGGGCCATATTAATTTAGGCAATATCGCGTATTAGCTGTTAAAAGACCAAAACAATTCCCATTGAGTATTAGCAGCATATGTGTGGTAATATATAGTGGGACAACTGTGAGCAAGATAGTTAGCTATATTTCAGTGTGACGTGAGCATGTCTCCAAGATCGCAAGAATTTGATGTAGTGCTAATGCGTTCTTAAATAAGACATATCATCTATCTGCCTGTATTAAGTATATGTAGACAGACACACTGACAAGACACTGCATGTTTAGTGGAAGGTACAAATTTCTGTCAAAAACATGCATTTGCAAAAGTGCACTAACAAAAAACTGAACACAGAGGTGAAATGGCTAATAATTACTCTTACTGTCACACAGCAGAAACAGTTGATCAAAAAGCTAATTATCGCAAAGGTCAGTGCATTCATTTAATTCTTGGCAGTATAAACCTACAGGTCCTCGAGCGAAAGCCTTGCACTATGTGCTGAGGAGAAGCAGGAAAGGTGGGAAGAGTTCGGGGGAGGGTTAGGTCTGTGGGTGTGAGGATGAATTTAGCAACACATCTAGATTCACTGTCTCACCTTCATCTGTGCAAAGGGCCTGTCATAGCTGCCGACGTACAGCAAGCCGACAGTCTGGGGCAGCAGCCTGCGAAGACAAAAGAGCTCGGTTAACATCTGCCACACCCCCAGTGCGGGATGGCAACACAAGACTTTGCCACTTCTTTGAGTGGTAACAAGAGTGCACTGAAGTCACAGCATTATTTCCTTTCACTGGCTAGTAACAGAAAGGCACGGATCCGAGATAACACGTCTCTGAGCACAGCTGACGTGTTAAAACAGACTAACAGACAGTAAAATGCAGCACATCTGGAGGCCCAGGCAGTAACTCTGCAGAGACTGAGCACAAGACCAATCACTACCACGTTAGCCTGTTAAATTCTGCCATCTGATAGCCGGCTGCGAGATCTCAGCACAGTTAATCCTACCTGAGTAAATTCAAGGTGTGTGTGGACACGAATGTGTGTGTCTCAGTACCCTGGCCATGTGTCCACGCGGCATCTGCATCTCACCCCAGAGATCACGCCCCACAGATGGTCTTAATCACACACTGTTCCATGTCTCCGCTGTTATTTCCAGATACTTTGTCTGCCCTTACGCACGCCGCAGCCTTTTTCAAATTGCAAAGACTGAGGATGCCAGCGTTGACACTGGCTTCACACTGCTTGATCTGTAAGAACAACTCTTTGTGCGGAAATAAGAGGGGCTATTGAGGTAAAGTGACGGCTAAAACACAGTGGTCATCTTCAGCCGTGTTGTTTGGTCACATCTGAGGCCCCTCATTCAGTGGCTTTGGGGGTTTCAGTGGGGGGCCGAGATCGGAGACGGTTCTTCTGTCTCCCGCCTCCCGTAATGACAGCTAGGATGGACAGGAAGGAAGCAGCGGTAGACATTAGAGGAGACAAATCAGCCATGCAGAGATGGACACAATTGGGCCGGAGCGCGAAGAGTTCCTGCAGTTATCCAGAGAGTTCCATTAATACTTCTGAACAGCAAGTTACGTGGTATGTATGTTTACAACACAACACTGCCATCCCAAACCGGTGGGGCTCACAAACAAGGAAACTATATTGAAGTTCTCTGAAAGTAAGTGGAAAGATGTCAGCAAGACATGTCCAGGGGCGATAACATAGATGAGGATTGCTGTAAGATGAACTGTGTCTCCCGTGGAGTATATATATCAAAGTGCAGAGGAAAAACAGATTCTTTTGTTGCCGCAAGAGTCTGTCCAAATTCGCACGCTCTGTTTGAGACGTTAAATTGATGTTCCGCTGAAATCCAAATGTGTTGTTTGAGGTTCAAGTGTAACCACCAGCTTCTTGCTATCTGGAATTGCTCTGTAACATCAATTATTCCTCCGGCTCAGGTGAGTTATGTGAAATGAGAGACAATGAAGACACTAAATGTGAGCAAGAGTGGAATCGTGGAGAACAGGTTCTTTGTTCTTAAAAGGACTATCAAGATAATGTAAAATTTCACCAAATGTATTTTTTAGCACAAAATGCTATCCGCCTTGTATCATTTAACAGTGGAACAATTTGTCAAATAATTGGTATATCCACTCATGTACTTCTGTGTTCAATATGCTGACCAATAGTAGTCATTATGGCACTGTATGCTGCAAATGAAGTTTGCAATTGACAGTTGTGTAAACATGGCAACTAATTAAAATGAACCTCTAACGCATCAAACGGCAGGACGATTAGAGTTTAAAATCCACACAACAATGTTCACAGGAGTTCAGGCTGCACATTTTCTGTGATCGTGTGCCATCCTGACATAAGGTGCCAAGTGGAGAACAGCCAAGTCACCGGGACGGCAGATCCAGAAAGCTTTATGTCCATACAGAACAATCCATTCACGGAGGAGACGGTGTCCAAAGACAGGCTGCGTGTTTGTTCTGCAGAATCCTTCATGTTTGCGACATGCTTCCTCATGCTGCTTGGGACTGCTTTGGAAGCAGAGGCTCTCTTTACGCCTTCACGCCATTCCTATCCAAATCCTGCTCAGCAGCTTATAAAAGGGGTAAGCACTGAGATTATAGAAACTACAAATGAAATTAATTTTTAGAGAAACATATTTTCAGAGGCGAAACTCCCTGCCACCATGCAGAATCTCCATAGCGATTGGAATCTTTTCACTCTGCAGGTGAAATGAATGCTCTGTGTTTGCAAGTGAGACGAATTCTAATGGCAGCAGTCAAGGACAAGGACCAGTTAGCATTAAGCATGTGTGCTTATTAACTTCACTTAGATGTTTTTTACATCAACAGTGCCCACAAAGACTACCTCATTGCTATGGCAACGGGTAATGAGGATTCTTTAGAATAAACAAATTAAGCATTTGGGTACTCTAATGACACTTGAGTCCTCAGTGAATAAAGACCAGGCTGAGTAACAAGCAGCACAGTCACTAGACCCAGTCAAGCTCTACAGGCATTGGCATTCACCAGGCGTTTTCAGAGGGCTTCAGATCACCTCACATGAGTGATAAGTACCAGTCATAACCTCTTCAGACAGAATGCTGGCTCAACTGATCCACAACTCGAGTGGTCTGCACGGCATTAGAGATCGTGTTTAATTCCACACTTGGGAGGGGCCTTAGAACGCTTTCTGGTATTGTTTCCTCTTTCCATCTTGTTTTCTTCGCCGCCTCTTCCACCCCTCCTGCCAACCAATAATCTATCTCTGCGCTCATTTTCAGAGACGGTAATAAAGCTCGCAAGGCTGTATGCCTCTCTGTGGTACGCAGAGACGTGCTCAAAGATGGATTGTGTGGGCTGATAAATAAACATTCGTTGCCTCCTTATATGTCGATCTGTCTCTTTCAGACAGAAACTAAGAGGGAGCTGAAGACCTGCACCCTGACTGAGGTCTGATGAGTGCTCCGCCGCTGGCCAATTTATCTTTCTGAGAAAAATGAGAGCATTTTCAGATGGCAACAATGATCGCCTGTGCTCTCCCACACAAAGGAGGGAGTTAAGAATTTGGCTGGGTGTAGAGTAGCGTGCGTGACTGTGACCGCTCTCAGCCTGTTGTGTGTGGCTGGTTCGGGCTGATGGCTGCAGTGCTGGGGCAGTCAACAAGGTTGCCCGGCTCTCAGAGGGCAGAGGCGGCACGTCCGCTAAGCCCACCGCTACAGATCTGTTTGCCTGGACTAAAACAATGTTCACAGTTGGTGCTGCTGTCTCAGAAACAGCACATTATGTCAAAGATGTGCTCTGCGCTTAAAAAAATCCCATGATATTGGCTTTTTGGATGTTAGATGCAAATTGGTTTTCTAAAACCTACCTGTGATGAACCATGATCCCCCCGACACACACACACACAGACACACACTTTCCAGCAAACATCAGTTTCACAACTGGCTTACAGTTACCTCAGAAATGCAAACACTTCCAAAGCCCTTAATTACTTGTACTGAACCTACTGTCTTTTCTAATTGGATAGAAATGTGGTTCTCTGCTGAAATTTAATGTTTGCCAAAATGAGGCTTAGGATGAGAACCAGTGGATCTGAATAATTTATTTGCTAAGGATCATGAGCATAAATCGAGAGCTAAAAAGAATGGCAGCACTTTTATTTGCACATATAAGCATGTACAACAAATAATAGGTAATCCATTCAGCAACTTTTCAGAGACTGGAGGCAAAATGCATTGAGGGGCTGATGGTAACAGAAATTAACTTTTATGCACTGTAGCACCTCCAATATCTGTGGTGTTGCAATAAAAAAGGAAATGGTGACGGTAAATTGAATTGGACCCCAAGGCGAAAATAAACAATCCGTGAAAAAGATGGCATAAAACAGGGAGGAAGACGGATGTCACAGAAATTAAATGTGTTTCTCTTTGTGGCAAAACATGCTTCAAAGCAAACGGTCGACACACACACAAACACACACCTACAGAAACTGTATGCGGGTGTGCTGGTGTCTCAAAGTGCTCCAATGTGTCAGAAAATAATAGGTGTTATTAGAATCATCAGGCACAGAGTTTCCCCGGCAACAGTGACTCACCCTTCTCCTCCAACTTTGGTGATTTTGAGGCGAAAGTCCACAGAGTTGTGACTGGGGGGCTTCCACTTGAGGATTTCATCACACCTCCCGGGCTTGTATCTCTGCAGGGAGAGCCAATCAATAATCAGCCAACACTGAAATACTTTACAACACCAACAATACATTCAGGATGAAGCCACATTAATATTGCCTTCACGAAACAGAGTCGATATGTTGCTTCCATGAGTGGTTATTTCTTTCTTTGTTCAGCCCGCAACACTGCAGACTTAATGACAGCAATTTGTGAGCAGAACAGAATTTTTAAGTAACAGCCACAGCTAATGAGCTGAAAACTCTCATACAAATTAAATGCCATTAGGACACACTGTTGGTAACTAACTATCTGGAGAGCAGCAAGTAATGGAACTGAATTGATCTTACGTTAAAAAAATTAAGCTGTTTTGTTCTCGGAATGTCGCTGAGTCACAATGTCAAAAAAAGTTCATGGAGAAAAAAAAAGCAAATTAAAAAATATGCTTATAATCAGCTCATTTGAACTGATTGTAAGGGGCAAACTGTGTGGTAGTACAGTCAGAATAGGTCTTTCAATACAAATACGCTGAAAAAATTATGTACAATGATTCAACATGATTTCTTTTTTTTTTTTTTTACATCGCTACTGTTTTTACTGTGTCTTCACATATGATTTAGGCTACTAAACAACATGCTTTCCTCCATCACAGTGATTATTTATGCATGTGTGGCATTTAGCAGGACATGGAACAAGTGCACTGGAACATGAGCAATGTAAAGGCATAAAGGGTGGAGGCGGGAACAGATGAGCAAATTCTGTCTCTGTCAAGTTGCCCGGTAACAGAAGTCTACTCCAAGGAGCTGCGTGCAAACACACAGGATTCCTCAGGAGGACCTGCGCTGTGCCACAGAACATGACCAACGTGGGGTTCCTGGTGTCACCCACCCATTCTTCCCCTGTGACCGATTTTTTAGAAGAATTTCAAATCACCACAGGCAGAAAAATAAATAAATAAATAATGATACTGCTCTTCAAATCTGCCCTAGACTCTTCTGCAAACACAAAGCCTGGTGCTTCAATTTGTCAGCCAGCTTTGCAGAAATGGCAGAAAGATCTTTGATACGACACTGCAGTGTCACATTCAGTTTGTCAAGCAATTCAAGGTTGTGGTCACTCGGATCGGCGGACCTAGAAATTGTTATTGTTTCTTCATAATTCAAGTTGAGCATAAACCCAGAAATGATTATTCTTGCTGTTTCAAACAATCGTTCTTTGAGGATTATTATTGATTCAGCAATCATCTCTTCGGCCTGAAATACAGTTTGCGGATATTAGTCTCATCACTGATACCGACATACGAGAAGTCAGGAAACTATCAAAAAGTAGTAAACTTAATCGGGCAAGGTTCTTCACTATAGATAGCAACCATTGATGATGACCCATTCATGATGACTACTCAACACTAAAGAGGTCTAAAAGTGCCCACCATGAGTCAACAAATGGGTCTGTACTTTGTCAGAAAATGTGCTGCATTTCTTAACAGTTAGTTAGCTTTCACACTAGTATGGAGAGACAGCATCAATTTCAAGAGCATGGATAAGACTCCCCAAAGTGACACTGGCACACCCTCCTCCGCTGTCGTGCACCGTGTCTGCCTCACCATGAATTGAAAAGCCCTTTTGCTGGCAAATTGAGGAGAGAGGCTAACTTTATTTTATAAATTGGTTCAGTCAAAGGTGGGTTAACTTTGTTTTCTTCAGTGTAAAGTGAAGCGAAAGTAAGTGCAGGGCGTCCTGCTTTGTCCCCGATGGAGCTCTCTGTGTAGGAGGCGGCCTTCATGTGCCTTTGAAACCAGCTCTCTCCACAAAGGCTATTCATCACAGTCAACTAGAGAGCGGGAAAAGAGAGCATGCCTCTTTTGAGGAACCTCTCCTCTGAGTACATCTCTTGTTATGTGGGCGTAGAGAGGAACATTCTTCAATACAGCTAGTTATGCTGCACATTGGACGAACAAAGATGAAAACCTATGACTATCACAACAGTCTCTAATGACAAGAGTTAGTCTAATTAAGACATTTACATCTAAGCTTGGGTAAAGTAAGAACTGCTGGCTACTGATCGAGTGTCAATTGTTAATTTAACCAGTCCACAAAGTAGCTTAATCAAAGGAAAACTTCTGTAAAGCTGTGAGGCAGGATTCTCAAGTTTGTATGGTTTGTGTGAAGGATCACTGTGGTACAACAGCTGCATGTATACTTCCACATGTTCATAAACAGTCGACCACTGAGCATTCACTGCCCAGGGATCTGTAGTGAGCCTTTTTCCTAAAATGTGTAAGCAACATGTTATTCCAAATCGCGATACTGCTTTAAATGTATCTGAGCCAGCAAAGCCATGGCAACAAACTGACAGGCACCCAATCAGACTCCACATTCAATAAATAGGTGACCTTCAAGTTGATTCCTAAATGGAAAAAGTGCTGGCAGTTGCACTCTCTCTTTCATTTCTATTGTTAGTCTTGTCAATATGTGAGTGCAAATACAAAACAAGGGCTTTATGATTCGAGGGCAAGACAGAGCTTCAATTCCGACCTTGCATTTAGGAACAAATCTTTCATCCATCAAATTCATTTCCATGTGATGATGTTCCACTGCATATAAATCGCCTGCTGTCTAAGGTTAGACATTTTGATGTTGTGAATAGACTGAAGAACAGGCAAACTGAAAGAGCTGCCCAATGAAAAGCCATACAACAGTGTCTATAGGATTTCTTAAACAGTGGAGGAACCTAATGTAAAGGAACCTGCACTTCCATTGTAGAATCTTGGAAAATGACACTGATTTTTGCATTAATCTGCATATTATTCTATGACATTTGTTGATAATGAAACATTAGTGTGAATAAAATCTATTACTTGAACCTTATACTGTAAAAATATGTTTGAACAGTATAACAAGCTGACAAGCATGTCTTCACAGTAATAGGCAGCAACACCCACAGTCTTTGCAAAAGCATGAATATTACATTACGCCTCCTGCAAAAATACACACTACTCATCGCCACATGTACATTTGCAAAGCATTCTTGCCAATTTATACTGACGCTATTCTCTCGGAGATCTCTAACAGTGTCTAAAGATCCCTACAAACTGAGGCGCTCTTTGAGGAACCCTAGAGCTCTTAAATGTGCTGTTTGGATTTTTGAGACAAGTCACGGCTAATGAAAATACTTGTGAGGGACTAACAATTGTAGCACCGCCACTTACTGTGTCAGTGAGGGGGACAATATTACCTGCAGGAAAAAAAACAAAACCAAAACCCACATACTTTATTCTGGGGAGACAACAGCAAACAGACAGTGTGACAAGTACTGAACAGCTGTACAATAGATATTTGCCACCCTCTTACAAGTCCAAAATAGCACAATACCACATTTGTTTTCGCGAGCAAATAGGGCCGAAAGTTTCCCATTTTGCTTAGAAGACGGACAGAAAAATGCACAAAACAACAACAAACAAAAAGGAAAGTCAGATAGGTGAACTTGGTACTGCTTCCTCACTTCAAGTGGGGTAGAAATGTTGTGACAGTTACTCTTGATGTTTGAGGCAACTGCTCGTTGAGGGATATTAAGGATTCCACAATAGAATTGAGGTTAAAATAGAATAATTTCTTAGACAAAAAGTGGCTGTGGCTCATTTTGTCCAACTGAATACCCAGTCATCCATTTTACAGTTTTGCTACCGGGACCAGGCGCAGGAAGACTGGTAAGCTATCAGAAAGGCTCTACTGATCTTATTACAGGAAAGTCCTTCACTATGGACAGAAACTGTTCTACTGTCCATGAGTATCCAATACTGAAGAGATCAAGATGTCTCCTCTCCCCATGTGTCCACATTCAGCACTTTTTGAAAATATAGTGCATTTCAAAGCAGCTAGACAACATTTGCACCAATCAAATGGACAGATGGTATCGATTTCAAAAGCACAGAGTAAAACTATATGGAACAAGAAAGTGGAAATGCTGGTACATTTTACGAAGTTGCATGATAAAAAAAAATGAACATCAACCAATCTGAATATTATTTTTAAATACAATAAGAAGTTGTATGTGGGAACTTGTGTGCATGGGCTGTGTGCACGAATGTGAACCTGTTCCCCTGTTATTCATATTATAAAGCTGCTACCTGCTAATGTGTCCTTTGTTTGGACTGAGCAAGGCAAAATACACAGCTTTTAAATAATTAGTAAACCTTTTAGAGCAATTTCAGCTTTCATGTGGTTGATTTAAACTGACTAGATGGTAATGACATGATGCAGACTTGTCAAAACTCGTATATCCATAGAATGCACACAATTATTCATACATGCTTGACTGAATGCAAAATATTGAAAGATTGATTTGACTATATTTGCATATCAGTACATCAGCACATCTATACAATCACAGATGCGCTGAATAAGACAAATTCTGTATCACAAGCCACCAATCGCCAACAAAAGCTTGAAATGTAGAGAGCTGAACTTTGCTGAAAATAAAACAGTTTCCTAGAGGGTGTACTTCAAGATCAGTCCTTTGATAACAATGTTTTCCGCAAACAGTCTCATTTGAATAACAGCTTTTTGCTCCAAGGCAGACTTACTGTTAAAGTGTGTTGAGGATTAAAGACAAAAGGCTGGACCAGTCGAATAAATCTGTTCCCCTGAGAGGAGCTCCCTCTGCTACAGCGCAGATACACTGAGACTGTGGCCTGTGTTTTTTTTTAGCGGTTTTAGGGTGGCATAAGAGATAAGTCTAGAAATAAACAGGTTCAGTAAAATACAGGGGAAAATTAAGGATAAATCTCGAGCTAAGTGGCCTGCAGATATGATGTGCACACACATAATCTGAAGAAACTACATCACACAAAGAATAACGACTGATCCATGAACTACAGGTTCAAACATAAAATGTATGATAACAGATGACACAGTGTGCCTAAATTCATTAAAATATCTGTCGCAGATAATATCTTCCAAACTGCACATAAAGCAGCTTTGTCATGTAGATACTTAAATAGGGGAGAGGAGAGGATAAAAACCATGCTTCAAAAGCTTCACCTTCACTGGCTACAAAATTGATCTGAATCACACCTTCTATACCAATCTGCTCGCCTTTTGGAGAGGAGGTAAAATGATCAGAGATGGAGACAGCGTAGATTACAGAGAGCAAAAAATCCTTTTTGCACACTTTGTTCAAAGATCACCATCTGGAGTATTCTCCCATGAGCAATTCTGCCATCTGTGGCAATGTTTCTGTTATATTCTCAATTGCTCTGATTCCCCCTATATAAAGAAACTGGGAGAGACAACACACCCGTGGACTGCTACTGTACATTAATGGACTTTGTAGCAATACCATGGCATTGCTGCAACACCATGTCAAATGAACAAAAGACATCTATTACCTAAAGCTACTGTCTGGAGATAAAAGTGTAACTACTTAGGAAAGACAGACAGAATGAATCTCATTGCTCTAATTCCATGGTGTGATGAACCCTGTAGAAAACCCTGAAGGCATCATCCCTACAGATTATACCCATGCACTTATTTCTGTAATGAAGGACAAATAATTATGACTTCTGAATTCAAGGAAATCAAAATGAGGCCATGTTTCTGGCTCTTGCACTCACAAATGGCTGCTTGCGATGCTGGTGATATAGGAATTGATGCTTATTCTACTGTTGCATTAGCTGTAGAAATTCTGAGTTTTAACCTTTAGCTGTTGCAAACTGTTCTGAATAAAAGCATCGAATGAATGACTAATTTGCCTGAGAGCTGAATGCTTATCAATTATTTAGTCTGAGGCTGTGAATAACATCCCCAGAGGAGGAAAATAAATCACCAATACCAAGTCAGAGTGATGGGCTCTCCTCGTCCTCTCTGAGAGGTTATAGACAGGACACAGAGGCAAAATCACCTGTCCTTTGTCTGGATTTGGAGGGACATGCATACTTCAGCCACGGGGCTCAGACTCAAGCGGAGGTGGCTACTTCCTGATTGGTAAACCCTCTCCAAGCGAGAGAGAACAGGGAACAACCTGAACTTCATTATTTCTCTGAAGGAAGCGGTCTGACTAAGCAGCTCCACAATGTCCTCAAAGAAAAACATCCGTTCACATGGAGCAGTACATCGAGTCCTCCTTCTGTATGGGGCTGGCATTAAGAGCTCACCCACAACCCACAGCCCAGCATTTTCACATATATTGGCTTATTTGAAATGGCTGACATACCGGGGCTTTTTTTAATCAATATACTCTTACTTGGCTGTCTCAATCAATAATTCCCTGAGCCAAGCAAAAGGTGAAAGAAAAACGTGCACTTCAAAGATGAATTTATTCACTAAACCAGACCATACAAGACCTGCTTCTTAATATACCAATTCCTATTCAGGCAGGTTATGGGG
>OMKZ01016329.1:32929-53923 GCA_900302535.1 Neoniphon sammara
AAATTTTTTTTTCAAAAAAAAAAAAAAAAAAAAAAAAAAAAAAAAAAGTTGAAAGCTTTGGAGCGTTTATGCGGAGGCAGCATTGTACGAATGCTCCACTGGCAAGGTAAAAGGTGCTGTTCTGTGCTGCCCTATTAACTGGCATGCTTGTTCTCAGACAACACTTTTAAGCTTCAAGAGATAAACATATGCCTTGAATGTGGTAGCCTTGAGAGTTAACACTTAGGAAAAACACTGCTTTTGTGAAAACTCCATAAACTATAGACCACACAGCAAGCAACGAGGGCTGCATATGCTTTGGCATTATGAAACAACAGAGAGACATATGGGAAATAAAGAGCACCATCTCCTTGTAATTTCAGCTGAGAGAGGAGGTGTGGAATCACCAGAAGTCAGATCATATATGGATGTTTAGGCTCAACTTGGCTTAAGAACCTAGATGAAAGAGATATAAATGACAGACACCTATCTTCTTGCTTTTCCGTCTCCAGCAGCTGGAGACTAGACGGCTGACAGGGAAGTGAGGTCAGCAAGGCAGCAAGGAGCATGTAGACTGACAGCGCTCAGCTAATGAGACACACTGTTAAGGAGGATTTACTTTCTTTCTGCCTGGTACTGTGAACCTGCTCCAACAGTAAAAATAGCGCTTTGACACATCTGTCAGGGCTTAACAGTAATAGGAGGACAATGAGAGCAGGCCATTTCAATAAAATCACGGCCTCTTAATGAGGACTGAGCCAACTGGAAAGGAAGGCAAGTTGGGGGCTTGATAAAGCACCTTCCTGACAATACAATTATCACGTGTTTGGTTGGAGTTACTCAACTCGCTATCTGGGATCAGCATTCAGGGCCACACATCAGCAACAGGTGACAATAAAACTAGAAATCCATTTGAGATAAACCTTAGAAACTTCATTGAGATAAGGTCTGATAACAATAAGCTGCAATCTAATCGTAAGCTGTGCAAGGCTCCTGGGACAGGCGATGGCAGAAAATACATGTGGCTATCCAAGATAAGATGACAGATGGCACGAATGCCTGGACAAGTAATAGCCAAGACCGTAAGCCTGATATGTTTTTCTTTTTTTTAATCATTTTTCATGTATCCAATCCATAGATAGGAGTCTAGATCAAATGTTATTACAGGCTGCACAAGAGTACCTGGGATCACATTCTGGAGGTGATTTCCTTGTGAGGAAGTAGCAGCCGCAAAGTTGGTCTTGTGAGAACAAGATAAATGCCTCTGATTCATAGCCAACGGCCCACCAAACAAAATAAATGCTATGGTGCACATCAGTGATAACAAATGCATAGCTCAGTGGCCATGAAGTCAATTTCACTTCACCATTTCTATTCTCAAGGAAGTCCAATTCTCTTAGCTCTTCTGTATTCAATACATAAGCCAAACCTTAATCTCACCCACTTCTATTAGGCAATCAGTCTGAGCTCCATGAAAAGATTGCAATCTCACAAAAGTATCTAGATGACTACATTTGAGGTCCCTGTGCAAATTCCATTTCTGCTAAAAAAGTATTTCAAGATGAGATTGGCCCTTTGGTAGGAAAGCTGTCAGTCTTTCAATAGTTTCATAAGAATCCTATCTCACAAAATTTACCAGTGGGGAGTGATGCTTGTACTGCTGGGAGAAGTTGGTACTGGTGCTCTAGGTGATGTCCTAGACTGAAGGTGATGATACTGATCTCATTAGGGAGATGTTTATTCAACTTACACCTAATTGCTTTAGCTATTTGATAAATGGGCTCTGGATATTAAATTTTTTACAAAGGGGAAAAAAAATCTGAAACTATGTAATTCCCTTTTCCTTGATATTAAAAAAAAAGTGGCCAAATTCTGACTTCATTATATCTGGATGCAGTTGGAAAAACACCATGAGTCATGTTTAATTAAGCTGTACAAATGTTAGGCTTATTCAAACACAGCATGCCTTTCAGAGTTTGTCGTTTTCAAGAACACACCAAACTGATATTTACTCCTAGTTAAGAGTTTCGCACTTTGGAGAAAAATGAATTCAGTTGGACAAATGTTGCCCTGTAGTGAGGATATAATACATGCCAACAAAAAATTTGGAGCCCAGACAAAATTCTCCAGCAGAATCCAGTTTGATGTCTGCTAACAAAGGCAGATGACATACACCCATCCTATCCACCCATTTAACCCACTGAAACTCTTGCTACAATTCAGCCCTTATTGTCAAAGCTCTTGACAACATTCAAACTGTCAAACAGTGTGAATGTGAATGCGGTATCAACCACTGCATACAAAATAAATGGGTGTGGCAGGGGAAGCAGTTATATGTACTCACTAAAATACAGTGAAGTAGGGACTGGAGTCACCAGTGATCTCACTATTCGATTTAATCATGACTCTCTGATGAATCATGATTCATTAATTAACAGCAATCTTTGACACAAGCCATGAGTAAAAAAAAACAAAAAGTTGTGTAAGGTTTTTCTTTTCTCTTCAATTCATAAGTTTTTGTTTTCTCCCATTATCAGAGATATAAAACCTTAGTAACGCAATACTCACTTAATTCCTATTTTCGATGACGGGATGTTACAGGTGTTTACAAGTCACTTGGTAAAACTCGTGTCAGCAGGCTGCTCTGCTGACTGATCAGCTGGATTTAATCCTCCCCCATCGCTTGTCCCACTGTATCAGCTGTTGCTTTTGACACCTACAGTGTGAATGTCAACCAGAGCTGGCTGGCAGCCATGAGAATCACTTGGATTACTTCTGATGTGAAAACTGTCCAAACTTGATGATACTAACACGAAGACAGAATTTGATGACCGTCAGGCAACATGCTTAAAATTTTAAGTGAGATTTTCATCATGTCACTGATGGATCTATAGATACTTTCACTTTGACCAGTGGCGATTATCCTGATGCCCAGTGAGTGGTGAGTGTCTGTGTGTGTGAGCTCAGTTAATTGTCTTGTCTGTGCGCATACTGACCAATTTATTAGACTCTGATGATGATGTGCGATTTTTGATGCAGATTGTGTTGGGTTGAGGGAGTTAAATCAATGAATTCAATTCCACTTCTTTTTACATGTACAGATTAGCAAAGCAAGAACTATACTGAAAAAAATGTATGACTATATTTAATGACCCAAAATGTAAATAAAAGGATTAATTTTTGCTGTTAGGGAATCGATAATTGTTGTGAGAAAAAGAATCGCAATCTTATGCTAAATTGATTTTCCCCCCACTCCTAATTTAAAGGGACTCATCACTACATCTATTACATTAGGTACAATACACACTGAGACAAAGACATTAAAAGAAAAGAAACTCAGACAGGTATTGTTTCAACAGTGAGTTGTTAATAGGTGTGTAATACTTACTTTAACGGCAGCTAATTCACATATAGAGACAAGAGCTAGTAGTTCAACACATGCAAAAGCCCAGGTGGCCATCAGATGGAGGTTACATTCAAATGTTTGTAACTTTATACATGAAGAGACACTGTCATTTGAAGCCAAACAGAGCGTTGTGTGCTACTCGGCTTCGTTGATGAATACAGCGCAAATGAGGCGCTTAAGGAATGGAGCAGACAGATAGAGCAAGGTAGAGAATATTTAAAGCAGAAATCCAGGATTTCCCCGTCTTCCCCGCTTTGACTCACCCTTTGGCAGTGAGAAGTGTTTGAAATGATGTTCAGCCGACAGCAAAGAAGCTGTAGCAGGCAGTGTCACTTGTGTGCTGTCATCGCTCCAGCAAACAGTTCAAAGCCCTTTGACTTTCAAGGACTGTAACCTTTGTAATAAAAATGGGCCATAACATTGGTGTGTGTGTGTGTGTGTTGCTAGCATATCAGTCAAATATTCTAGTCAAAATATTCAACAGTGGCCCATAGAGAGCATCTTCGACCATGGCAATATTTCTAACTGATAATAACTGATAATGACTTAATAATTGCCAACAAAATGGCACCTATAACCAGAAAAACATTGGCTTGGTGATCAATGAGTCAGACACCAGTGTTTGCAGAAACCCCTCTTACTTTTGCTGTGACTTCATATGATTGGAGTGCTCCACTGCCACAGCAACCCAGCGGTCTAGAGTCTTGCTGCCTTCATGCACTCCTAATAGGCTTACCCAATTTGACAGCTGTAAATATGACTTCTCCTACTTTTTAGTTAGAAATAAAATGACAACAAAACAGACATTGAAAAAGGGCTTTTTTGTGGACTATGTAGTAAAGAGCAACTTTGTCCTGAAATGGCAGAATGAGGAGGAGAATCTTTATAAGTTTATTGGCTAAAAGTTGAATATACTTGACCTAAATGTTGAACGGAGTGAAACTGTAACATCTTGACACCTTGGGTATAACGTAAAATGTGACTTCACTGTTCCCCCAGTTTACTACTTTATTAGGTTGTTCAAGCACCCTCCATCTATAATTACAGTATTTCTGAAAGCGTTTGAAGGCAGCATCAGCATGCTGCTGTAATGACTGTGTGGCGGGGTCGCTTCAGTGCGGAAAACCTAAGAGATAATTGACTTAGAATTGTTTGCCTTCAGATCACTTGGATGATACTGCACGAGCTGCTGGGAGTAACTTTTATGGTCATTTTTTGGAGCTTTAAACATCTCACTGTATGTTAAGTGGACATTCTAATTTCGCCTGTGTTTCGACTGACATGAAGATGAGCAGATAATGAACAAATTTTCATTTTTGGGTGAACCATTCCTTCAACAGCAGGGGCGAGAACAACCTTCGTGTCATGTCTGTCGCGTCCACGAGGTTAATAGTTCACAAAATATAACTGAATTAGGCAATTAGAGTGATTTATTTGTCATATTTTCTGAAAGACATTTTGGCCAGCAATATTTTCGTGCGTGTTTTACCGACATATACCAGCTAAAGAAAACCCTGATTATGACATATTGTGTTAAAATCCAATCATACCCCAAGATCCAATGCATCATAATAACAGTTGTAGATAGACTGTCTTCAGGAGTATTCAACCCCCTTGACCTTCTCTGAATTTTTGTTATTGCAGTCTGAATTCGAACTGGATTCAACTGTTAGTAGATTGTTGAACAACTCTGCTAACACAAAATGTAGAAAAACATGATAAAATGGGGGAACAAGTTCGAGGGATAAATAATTTCTGCAGGTACTGTAAGGAGTTTGTCTATAGATTAAGGACCTATTGTAGCTTCGGATCCATCTTCGGGACAGCACACCGTTGCAGACAGTAAAGCAGAAACTTTCCGGGGGGGTAGAAGTTCTCTCCAGTTCTTCCTGACTTCCTGACAATCAATTACAGTACAAATGCACTGCCGACTTCTCATGACTGCAAGCCAGTTATGGAACGAAACATACCATATGCAATAAACTGTGGAACAAGCATCATTGGCTAAGTTACATTATGCAGGCGATAGACATTATTATGCACTTAAGCCATTAAATTCAGAATCATCTTCCACTCGGATTACATCTTGTCAGCCAAGTCCATTCAACGTAAAGAGGGAAATTCCAAAAATACATCATCTAGATGTTTCAATGTACAAATTTTGCCATCCAAAGAGACTATTGTAAGACAACTGCACAAATTGAAAGGACATTCGAGGGGAAATGGGGCCGTGAATGCGTAAGTGGTACAGCCACAAAACAGCAGACTCGCAACAGACAAAAGCCATCACACATCTCCAGCCTGTGATTGAGATATCCTTAAAAGGAATTTCTGGCCAGCATGTCATAAAGTGGAGGGCTGTGCTGCTATGAATTAATGAGCCAGATTCCAGTTTCCCCCTTTTAATGTCCCATACAACAGAGAAATGGCTGTATGGGGAGCAGATGGCCTCTACATAGAACAATGAGGCAGTGAGGAACCAGACATAGTTCCAGTGACTTCATTTCTAGAATATCTTCATCAACATGCCCCCTAAAGGGTGGTGGGTGATCCTTCATAAAGGCCCTTACAGCGGCGGACGGCACAGGGTTAGACTAGAGGTAACCCAGTCATTCATACTTAACATTTCACACAGCACCAAAACATGAAATGAAGACTAAGATATCAGTGTTGGGCCTGGCTGAGGAAAAGATCTGACAATAGCATAAGGACTGCCTGCAACATCAGCCCCTCCACACACTTTGATCATTTGTGAATGTACAGGGCCACGATTTCCCACTGATCTTGGCCTGAGCAAAAGATCGAATTAATTGTGCACTGACTTCCAACAGACCCGTTATTAGGCCAGAAGTGCAGGCCTTTGTGGGAGGCTTAACAGCTTTTCCGGGGACAATAGCTCTCTTGTGCTAAGCCTTGGGAAGAGCACAGGCTCATAACCTTGGTAATGAAAAGCTATACATCATATGACATCTCCAAAAGAGAAATACACAAAAATATGACAATCTGAACCAAAGTAATCATGGGAAAAGGTACAATATCTAACAAAATCAGCAAACGTATAATTTCCTCACACATGTTTTGTTTGGTTCACTGCCATCTTTTAATTCACTTACACCACTTATGGATGGTATCATAAGCAATAGCCTCAATTTTGATGAAAAGATGATTTCTCGACAGTAACCAAAAAAAAATGCTGATTATTAGATCAAAGGCTGATTTCTTTGTAGTAATTAAATAAATGCTTTGATCATGCTGCCCCTCTAATGTTGCTAAAATCATCTACAAAGCCCCTCAGCATTAAATCAAGAGCAGTCTCATTTACAGGCAAAAGTAAACAGACACTGATGATAACAAAAAGATTTCATAGAGACAAATAAACACATTTTGAAAGGATGTTTATGATTCACAAATTGCATGGCTAGGTAAGTAAGAATTTTTGTGCATCGTGTCCCAGCGTGATTTTTGTTTTGTTAGGCCATCTGTGTATCTGTGTGAGGAACAGGAATGGGTTTTGCCATGCCAGTCTGATGAAAGTACAGTAACAGGGAGAAAGAAATTGGTTGGAAAGGGAAAAAAGATGTCTTTGTTCATGTTACCTTGCGTGATGCATGAATGTCAAAGAAGGGCTTGTTTCGGACACTGAAGGGCTCCTTGCTTTTGTCAATCTGTCCGTTCTTCATCTTTTCCATCCGGGGAGAAATGATCTCCTTTTCTATGCACAACAGACGGATATTGAAATCGCACTGGCCAACAGGCTGTTCCTGCGAAACAAACAAAACAACAAACAACCTCGTCATCTTGTGCATCCTGGGAAGATGACTCTCATTTAGACATCTATGTACATTTTACTATTCAGATAAAACACATAAAACAAACAATATTTAAATAACACTTTCTAGAACAGTATTTATTTGGGCGTTCTCAGTATTCATTCTGAATTTCTAATTTAGCTATCAAATAGCAACCTAAAACCCATCACTTCTGGGGAAAAAAATGTCCAGATATGCAAAGCATTTATGAACTGCCACTGCACTGTCATGGCAACAGCGTTCTGACAAGACATGGGCTGGAGGACGAACACTGTCGTGTGGCTGAGCAGGACATATAGCCACAATGGCTGCTTCAATATCAATGTGCCAAAAGTACCCTGTATGAACAGTGCAATCAGCTCTCCCTTGTCTCTATGACAACAGGTCCCTCTGATGCCTTCCATTCTAGTCTTTCCACACACTGTTTTTCTAAAGAGATGAGCACCCGTGACCTGAGCGGTCACTGCCTTCCCAATAGACAGGGCCACTGAGGCCGAGCCCAGGTGCCACCAAGCCCATCTGGCTGTCCGCTGTGTCTACAGCAAAAATAAAGTACAACAATGCTTAATCTGCTGCCTCCAGTTTCTCATTAAGGCAGCTTGTTGGAAAAGAGAACAGCGTTGACACTGATTGGAGACAGTAACGCAGCCAAATTGAACAATATGACTGTCTGTCTGACTTCTTTCTAGTGAAAGCGGAGGCAGCCGGGCTGAGAAGATATCACGTTGGTACAACAAGTGAATTTTACAATATGTAGGCTATTTCTTTTTGTCTTTTTTTTCCAAAATGAAAGGCTGAAAAAGATTTACAGATTTCACCATTTTCAGCAATAAAAATCAAAACTATCGAGGCACAAAAATAATAAATAAATGCATAAAAACAGCAAGCGAAGTTCAGAATGTCAGCCAGATGGAAATAGAGCAAATTTTTGACATTTAATGTTTCTCATACCTTAACAAGAAAATAATAACCAGAGCTCAAATTCAGCAATTAAGCTGCTGTTTTGGAGAGAGAGCGAGAAGGGAATTACTGAGATGGAAAAGTGTCAAGATTTTATTTGGTGAGAAAATTACACTCGCAGTGGCCATAGAACAGGTGGAATTTGAATCAATATGCTCTAATCTATAGGCAAAGAGGGGCAGTAAGCTCGAAGCTGTGACTTGGGGACATTTGTATTCTGCTGTTACTCTTAGGTAAAGGCCACATCTCCTCTCAGGAGCTTTCTATGGAATCAAAGGGCACAGGACGGGTGGGGTGGGGGGAGTTCTATTTAAAGCAGTGGAGAGGACGGACAGCCAGTGTGTTAGCTTAGACAAAGTTAATGGTGCTGCAATGTTTAGTGAGCAGCGCTGACATTCAGCAAAACAGCAAAAACACTATAATCTTCCCTTCAGCATGCAATATTGAGGTCTTCTGTGTGAGACAGCCCAAGTGTAGTCTCATGCTGGGCCTGACTGACTACTGCACGGTTTCATCAAAACTAGCTTAAGAGTGACGTGGCTCAATTTGCATCATTACCCCGAACCCTCACCACACACTGCAGTGCCTGGTAAGCAGCAGGGGGCTCTGTGAGAGCAAACTATTATTATTTTTAAGATGGTGAGAACAAGGATTGCATGAGTTGGAGTGAGTTTTCTTAAGTTTTAAACCGCCACTCAAAACGGAGATGTAAATCAAATCCCAACACCCATTTTTTGTGTAATAACAAATATTTACGAAAGTAATATCAAGCTGTTTCTTGATGGTGCAAGTTTACTGTGTGGAGGTTCCCCACAGAGGCTACCTGCTGGATCTACTTTCCAATTCAAATAGGAAAATAACAAGAAAAGAGAAAAAATGGGTACCACAGCTTGTTGCTTTTTACTTTGGCATAATGCAATTTGCCCATGTTCATTTATGTGCTAAAAGTGTTCTCAGTGTAATTTTGAGACTGGTGTTGCTGCGCTATGGAAGTGAATGGACAGATACAAATTCAGTATTCTGGATTAGCAGTCCAGGGGAGCACAGAGCAACTAATGAGGATATTTCACCACCATGTGGACTCATATCACATTCAGGTAACTATATAACACAACATTCTATCAAAGTTCAATTCTGCTTTAATGACAAGTCACTTTTTATTACCAAAATGAGAATAAAAGCACACAACTTGAGAATTGGCTCTTTCACACTGAAGTGTTTTATCCTTTTTACAAGATGAGAAGTAGAGAACTTCAGCTGCATGGGTGAGGTCAAACAGTCAATTTACCCTGCCACAGCTGGCTCTGCATTAGGTCTATGTTTCACAATAGTTATGGAAATCCCCAAAGAGCATAATTTTGCCATTCATAATGTATTGGGAAACATTCAGCGCTGTACTATTTAAGTGTGGTGAAAAAAAAAGAAAGAAAGAAAGTAAAAATGGAAATACAAATCTCTTTGAGCAGTAAAAATGTCAATGAATCAAATGCTAAATGAATTTGAGGCGTTCTTTCAGGGAGTCGTCTTTCATTTTCAGTGACAACTGAAAATGAAGCACACATTCTCAACTACTGAAGCACACTACATTCTCAACAACTGGTACCATGTCCCACACATTCTGCACCATCTGTCAGCTGTGTCACCAGGACGGAACAAGATGTAAGTGTGAATGATTCAAGACATGTGCGGTCCATGGCTGCTCAACAGGAACGCACAGTAGACAGGACTTGTGTCAATCCAACACTCTTTGGAACGAAGATTGATCGAATATGTGAAACGTCTACATGACTTAAATCTTTGTTGCGCCTGTCATTTTTGCAGCAGTGGTGCCTGAGGTTTTTTATGTCCCCGATTCTCTTGCCGTTCTGTTCCCAGTTTTGCTTCTGCTGAAGATTGTGGCATGAAAATGATTCTTATTTAGGCACTGTGTTGTCATGAAAACAGTGCCTCAAAATATTGTATTACTCAAATCATTTTGGGATGGCCTGTCTGTTTATTAGGGGCAAGTCAGGCTAAAACTGATTAATATTTTATTTTGTACAAGCAGTGGTCTTTTCTAGCACTGCTGAAATAAATGCAAAATGAACGCTGCAATTGCACAGAAATTCTAGACAAAAAACACTTTTGAAAAATTAAGATAAACACATGTATTCTAAAACCTTAGCTGGGAAATTAACTCCAGCCACCAAGTGAATGCTAGTAAACGTTGGCCACAGCTGGTAAGTTTATCCACATAATCAGCAATTTTGTAAAGTAATCATCTTTCAGTTGGAAGCCCTTTTCTATTTTTTATTGTTGGCTGGTACAATATTGTATGTACATGATTAATTATAAGCTAAACCAGCTACTTCAGTGTCTGGGCAAAATAAGTTTCAATAAGTGCATTAAGTCAGTGAATTGAAGTCAGTGGGGTGGTGGTGGTGGAGTGAGTGGTTAAAAGAAGATACAGGATGATGGATCTTCATATCCATTGCATGGTCTAACTTTGTGCTTTAGACATTTTGTGGGACTGCAGTGCATTTATAAAGATTTACGAATTATTTTCACATTTTAACAATAGCTTTAACAATATCCTTCCAAAAGCTGTAAGTGCCATACTGATGAAGTATAGGCCCTATTGTACATGTCGCCTTAATTAAAAATTACATGAGGGTGAAAAGGGGAAAGCAGTGAAATCCTGCATCCTAAATTTAGGTTTGAATGTCAAGCTGACTAATGAATATCTGAAATGTCAAATAGTTGGGGTTTGCCCTATTTTTAGCCCTGCTAGCAATAGCACGGGGCTCTACAGATGGCAGTGACGGTCGGTCTTTTCATCATTTAGGTCACATGATCTGAGGCCTGCAGTTTCACTTTCAGCTGGGAGAAGTCTTTATGCCAGTCTAGTCAGTGTTTCCCCTATAGGTATTCTATTCCTATAGTGTTCCTGTAATATTTTATAGTCATTCAGTAGTGATGCTCTTATATGCTTTGAAGATCATACCATTGCTATATAAAACATAGAACAAAAATATGTTACGCTGTAAACAGTGTAACAGTGCACCAACTATTCTTTTAGTAAAAGCATGGTAGAGATGCTGTAGTAATATAGTTAACAGTCATGAAACCATCATATATTTTACCCATGGTGCCAAAAACTCATATTTACCACTGGCTATCATATCCAGTTTGGAGAGAGACGTTTGTTTTCATCTGCTGAGTCTGTAATTAGTTTATAGAACATATTTACTACATGTGTAACTTGCTAAAAAGTATTCTGTGAAGACAAGTCCAAGCAGAAAACACAAGGAAGGGTTTCAAGAACAAGATCGCTTGGCATAATTGAAGCTGCAGTTAACAAAATTGCAAAGGGACGATTTAAGTACGGGCCATTTAGACTCCACTGACAAATGTGTAGCATGAGCACGTAATTTAATGCTTGGATCAACATGGTTCTCATAGTTGAATTGAGTCTTTAATACATTACATGCTTGTTCCACATTTTTTGTTGGTTGAGTCTCAGCAGTCCTCACTTTAACTGTCCGTTGGCAATTTTACTACAACTTTAAGTTGTGGTCTTGTAAAGCAGGTGATTTACCAATACTGAAAATGTAAATGAGTGCGGCCGCAGCTGAGTTAAATTGATTGCACTGCCTCTAATACCTGTGACTGGAAGAGGCTGGTGCACGTCTGAAAAGCAACGTGGTTTTCAGCACCACGGACAGCAGCTATGACAAGGATATCAAGAAACATGTCTCTGTTTGCAAGACAAGCTTTGTTCTCGTTTTTTTTAATGTCTTAACATTTTAGCAGTAGAACAGCACAGCACAGACATATGCTTTCTTCACAAATGACAGACTGTTCCTCAGCTCTGATAGTCCCAGTGGAGAGGGAACTTGCCCAGAGAACGCAGCCAACACTGATGGAAACGCATCGCCTTTAAGATCTTCACACACTATGGAAAAAAAACTTTCAATTTTATATGCCTTCAGCTTTAAGATAAAAGGCAAAACATTCACCTTTTACGAACTGAATTCACAGCATCCACTGTGTGTAAAAGGGGGGCCGTGGCATTTTATGTAGTAAATTAATGACGTTGCTTGTAATACCAGATTGAGGCCAAATTTCTGTCCACACATAGCTGAGATATGACCTCAATGTGACCAAAATCCGCACGCAGTTAATGCAAGCTGGTGTGATTGTGTGCGCCAGCTTGAAGACAGATGGAACAGATCAAAGATGCCGCAAAGGAGTTAAGACGTGCTTTTCAAAGGCGGTCAATATGACGCGCAATATCCTTTGCCGCCCTGGCCCCCAGTCATGATAAATCAGCTTGCGCGGGTCATTGGAATGAATTGCCATTCCCTCTTCCCATATTTTTGCGGCCCTACACCAGAGCACCCTAAAATACATATACATTTGGCTGCACATGCAATTTTCAGCAGTGCCACTTTTCTGTGATTTCACCATTGCAAGCCTATGCTGCGGCACCTTGGTAAATCAAGCACAGATGCTATGTGTCTCGTTTGTGCATGAAAAAGTCCTGCAAATCCTTGATAAATCAAGCCCTTAGTCTTGATTAATTAATAGTGATTATACACTGTATCTCAAAATACACTTAAATGTTTAAAAAATTAGAAGGGTAACCTAACCTCATATACTCTCAAAATACTGTGCACGTGAGGAAAACATAAATAAAAAAAACAGGAATCAACCAGAAGATCATATGTGACCATGTCCGTGTCTCAGCAGCTGCACTTAATTTAATGTGTAAATTATTGCTATGATATAGAAGAAAGTGAATTAATTTCTAATGCCTCGGAGTCTCTTGCAGTAAAAATGAGAGAGTAAATGATATTGGTTCTTATCCGCAGACAGTTATAATACTGTCTATATATTAGCGCAATTTTTACAAGCTTAACAAAGAGTCCTGTGTTTCCTGGAGCATAAAAGTCAACAGACACATACATCATGAATGGATTGAGTGAGCTTAAAATGAAACATGAAATATGTCAAGAAAAAAAAAAGACTGTGTCAATTCCAACAAGCCACAGTTCAGCATATTATATAACAGCTCTCATGAAAAAAAATTATTGAGGGCCGATTTAAATGTTCGTGAAATGTTAAACACGTCGGCTGAAGATTTCATAATTACGCCTTCGTCAGGATAAGGTTGAAGAGGTTGATGAGCTGAACTCGGCAATGCAGCAGCACCAAAAGGACCTTGGAAAAAAAAAAACATTAAGCTTTGAGACTATTTGTGCTAATTTCAGATAAGGGACATTAGGCAGTGGTGAGATAGTCAGAGTTGGAACCAATCAATAGCAGTATAACATGCAACTGTCCAACTATCCGATTGTTATTGTCTAAAACTGTTTATATCCATGTGTTGTGTTTATCTGTTTACATCATAGATCTGTATTATGCTGTCAATGTTTTGAAGCAAAACAGATGGGCACATTTGTCAAGAGCCATGACAGTAATACTTTTGAGTGTTTTTGCTCCTTAACATCACCATGTAATCTATTTTATTATTATTTATTTTTTATTTTTGGTGATCATCATTTGCCGCCACTTGGCTCATATTGTTGTCCATACATCACTGGCTTTAAAGGGGAGTAACACTCAATTCCTCTGTTTTTCCTATGGCCCGGAGCAGGCCAATCAATTATGAAAAAAAATAGCAACTTTATTATAAAAACAGTCCAAAGACTATGAATAATTGGTTGATTAATCAATCTCGGAGAATATGAGTTTTATACCCTAATGAGCTTTCTGATCCTATACTATGTTGGCAGGGTTGAACCAGACAATGGGTCTCATTCATCAAAAGTAAGCAGGGCAACTTTGAGTAAACTGTGGGAGTATATTAAAATTTATGCACATTTGTATATTCATTAACTTTTGATAGCTCAGATTTCTTCTAATGACCAAACAAATGACTCAGAGCAGGTGCTCTACTGCCTCCGCTGCACAATAGTAGTTTATTTTTTTCCCCAGGAGTACCGAGTATAACCTCAATTTCTGCATCTTCAGTGGCATTTTGGTCTGGAAGATTATGAATGTGGGTGTTCTCCTTTGCCTAAAAAGGTGTTTCTAAGGTGGTGTCATTAACTTAATTCATGTTAATTAAGGTTACTATGAACTTGCTTCCCATTCTGAGTGACTAGGATCCATCAACACTAGTACATGTGAATGTTATAGAAAACAGGTGCTTCCACACATTTGATGAATCCAGCATGAGATTTCAGTCTGAACCTTTTTTTATATACACAAATATACTTAGAAATTTATGAACATTTCATAAATGATACCTAATGTGTGTGCCTTTATCCACAGGAAATTCCCAGAGTTCCTCTTCCATTTAGCTTCATTTCCATTTAACTTCCACAGTGCCTAACATCAAAAGTTAGGGACTACATTCTCTTTTCCACACTTTGGCCAAGAGTTACTTGTGTTCACAAATATTGACTGTGCATTCCAAGGTCATAACTCATCACCATCTTCAAAGCCCCAGCTGCTTACCATTCCTGCACCTTTATGTGTCATATGTTCGTACCACGTTGTGCTTACCTCTCTGGCACATTTCAAAAATAATATAAAAGTACATCTAAACACAGCCAAGAGCTGTCAGTTATGTCTACATTAGCATTCCCTTACTTCTTAACTTAAGTTGCTGCAAGAGTTCAGTATGGATGTGAACTGTGTTGCTGATACTACATTAAAAATGTTTTGTGTTTTGACGTTGTTGAAACAAGATCATGGAGAAGTAGGCAGAACAGTGCAAATGCAGCCTTACATATATAAACCTAATGAACCAGAGTATGACAAGTCCAGAGATGTACACTCACCACTGCAAAATCCACACATTATGAAGCAGAAGGGGCACTCGGTGCAACACCCACGCGCTGCATGTTTGACACTGAAATGCTATGGGAACCATAATGCATGCAATTTTTTTTTTCCATCTGTTCAACCATCAGTTCAAGGTCACTGAACGTCAAAGGTCATGCGACCAATAGAAAGGTCATATATGATTTTACATCAGTGTTTAATAATAACCATATGTGTATCTCTTACCAATTCACTGATATGGCCATTAGAAATATTCTCTATGAACTAGCATTGGGCTGAAACTTTGACCTTAACCTGTGACCTTGACCTTTGACTGATTCTTCTCAAAATCAAATCAGTTCTTCCTTTCCTGATCCTTACAACTTCCACAAAGTTTTGTAAAAAATGTATTAAAACTGTTTTGTGTTATGCTACACAGACACACACACGCACACACACACACACACGGACAGGATAGAGAACAATTCCCCCGCTTGCCATTGCTAGTCCTTGCTCACTTGGGGGAAAAAAACACCAACTATCTTTGAAGCAAAAGTAAACAGCCTTCTGAAAAAATCCTCTCTCTTTCTCAGAACCAAAGGAGAAGCAGTAACATATACAGTAGGTCTAACATATAGACCTTAATTTAACGCATGGGCAAGCCTTGCAAAACTAGTCCAGATGAGAGCAGGGGGCTGGTGGGATGGTGTGCAAACAGCTACACTTTCTCATGCTCTGAGGTGAGTGCAGGAGAGCAAGAGAGAACCATCAGAATGACACACCAAGGAATGATGCAGTCCAGGCACTATTCTTAGGAGGAATGCCCTGCAAAGCTGCAGACCGTGGCATAAATCCAACTTCTCGAGCAGAAGTAAATGGAAGTGATGTTAAGTAACGAAGTCCATACTTCAGATAAGGCACCCCCACCTCATTTCTGCAGTGAATGTTATACGCGCTAATTTCTGCTCAGCTGTTCATCTGATTGAGTCCATTTTGTTTAGTTGTGCACCTAAATCAAGATCATTTGCAGAGGGTGACAGATAATAAGGCCAATCAAAGCGTCAATGAAAATGTCAGGACATCGATGTTTATGTTGAAGGGTAAAACTCCAAGCTGACTGCTTAATTTGAAGATACTAAGCTTTCTATAGCAATTTCAAAATGTGGCGATATGCATCTGTAATTTATGTTCAATTTTAGCACAGCAGAGCTCGTCCATTTTTTCCACAGCGGAGGAGTTGACAGTGACTGACAAGCTACTGCTCAAAGCTGACATAAAACTGCATGCAACTTTCCAGGAAAACAAAGATGCCTTATTTTAAACCCTCCAGCTACAGCAGAAATAGCACATTCACTCCAAGTCTCAGGGTGACAGTCCGGGTCAACCAATTTCATGTTTGGAGAGGCATAAACGCACAACCTCACCATAATAGCCCTCTGTAGGATGTCTAAGAATATAAACCGGCCTTAGCAATATGAGCAGCTCTGATACTACCCATTCATTTCCAGCATAATCTACGTAAGTGAGTAAAACCTTTCACAAGTATCTGAATTATTGATCGTGTTTAGAGAGAACACATACTTGTCATTACATTCTAACCCAGCTGTATAAGTCAGACATTGGAAATCCATGCCCACCATACACTCCCACCATCCAAAAATGTACCCACCTCAGCGTTATGTATATTTATGTTACGCTAAATATGGGGAAATGGTGATTATCGCAAATTAATCTGTTTTTATGCATATTCCCAAACCAGCTGGCAAATCTGGGAGGCATTCCCACATCTCCAGATTAAACGGTTAATGTGGCTGGAAAACGCCACACTCCTGGCTGCGTGTGCAGGTGAATCATTAGAAGCCTCCTGCATCTCTATTTTTTTTTTCATCCACGGGTGGCAAAGATTTGCTTTTTTGCACACACTGTAGGAGTAACGTATAAAATCAATGCTGCAGGAGTTTCTTCCCCACCATAGGTTGCAAACAGAGAAACACACACATTTCAAACGAGTACAGATCCAAGATTATGCAGGATGAATATGATTACTAATGATGTGACAGATCAAAACCAGTGCAGTGACTCAATAAAATAATCACACAACTGAATGTTTTTGAAAGTTGTACATTTTATAATCAAACTCGACCATGATGACTCAAGGATCCAGTTGGACTTGATTATTATTAACTTAGGATGATTTTTATTAAACGAATCTCAAATACATTATTTTGATTTTTAAATCAAATGTGTTAGGGGAAGTTAGATGGTAGGAACTATAGATGGTAGGAACTATAACCTTCAGCGGTTATAGTTCCTACCATCTAACTTCTCCTAAAACAACTCTTGTTTTTCCAAGATGTGTATTTCAAATGCACAACACATTGTGTAAATAAGACAGCTTTGGAGTTGCTGTAAGGTTTATTTTTTTCACTTTGATGGAGCTAGGTTAATGACTCCTGTAGACTTCAATTCTTTATGCTAAGCTAACACAAAATGCTACTCATAGGAACCAAACCAGTGGACGTACAGAGGTGAAAATGGCATTGAACTTCGTGTCTCAGTCTGGGTAAGTCGGAAAAGGGGTATTTGCCCAAAACGTTGGAGTATTCCTTTAATAAAAATGGATTGATGTATATAAACCACAACAAATTCAAATTATGTTATTTACACTTGGCCAAAGCGGTCATTTTTATGACAACTGTGGAGGTATCATTTATCTGCCCTCACTATCACACACAGAGAGTCGTCAGGGTGTCTGCAGGTATCACAGAGTAAATACATTTAAATTTATTTGTATTTATTTATTTAGAAAATTCAATGCTTTGTAAGACAAATTTTGGCAAAATGTAAGGCCAATTTTGAACAAATCTTTCTCTCTTATTCAAATCAGTATTCCAGTTAAGTATAATGGTCAGCAGTATATAATTGGTCCAGGTCAGAGATCAGTTTTAGGTAGGAATAGGAACTAGATGGTTGTATGAACTGTTACTATAACAGTTTCTTCTAGGTTAGATAGCAAGCTGCTACTATAATAAATCCAACCAGGACTTTTTTCCACAGAACTTGGAACAGGTAAATACAGGGGTTTTGTTGGTTTTCTCTCTACAGCTAAGTATAAAGTGAGTGGGGTCATTTTCCCAGCAGGTAAGTGTAGCAGGTCAGTATGAAGGCTGTATTAGTTTTAGTGGGGAGTTTCACAACAGCAGAAATGTTGATCTGATGTAGAGGAACTTTTGACCAAAAAAACAAAACAAAACAAAAAAAAAAAACCCTGAATAAACGAAATTATACAAAATGTTAGTGATGAAATTAAATTCAAATTTAAGACTATTTAATGACTTTTAGGACTGAATATTTATAAAATGGTGGCACAGAGCAATTCTGTGTACGAAAATAGTTCAGACATGTTCAGCTTATAACTGCCTCTGACACATTATTAAGTTTTTTCAGCTTCAATAAATGCATTTTTGAAACTCATGTAGGCTACTGCATATTATTATTACTACCTGCATCCGACTAACACATTTTTATTTTGTTTTGTTATACACCCAAATCCAGAAATAAAACAAAACCAGAAACTTGCCCAGTAGCTGCATGTTTTTGGGTGTCCCAATGGGTGCCTGCCAGTACCTTATCCCCTGCAAGACTCTGTGGTAATCACATACATCCTAGCCTTGCTTTCCATTGCTGACTTTCCAAAAAAGTGTCATTTTAGGCCACTGGCCTGGTGGGTGGCGTATTCCTCCCCCTGTTGCATTTCCATCTTGTGTCTCAGGATGGAGCTTTGGTGCTTTGGGCCACCACAGATAATGGAGAAGGCCAATAAAGGCCAGTTGGGATCAATATAGCAGTGCTTTGCTGAAGGCTTGGGGGAGTCCTGCGGAGCTGCTAACCTCTGCACCATCTCAGAGACATTCCCCTCACCGCTGGAGACTTTATTGAGCCTCTTGCTTGTGTGATCCTCTGATCGATGGAGAAAGGAGGCGACAGACAAACATAATGGCCTATGTCAACCCCCTTCCCCCGCCCCATGGGTATTCATCAAGTTTTTATAAGGCAGAGAGCAGAGGCTTGCTGAGGGCAGAGTGTAGGCTCATTCGTCTCTGTGCCTGCCTACAGCAGGCAGATCGGTTGAAGGGATGAATTAATTTAGAGTCGGCGGGAGTGTTAGCAATTAACAGCCTTGTACTGTTGTCCTCAGGCTGTCCTCGAAACAACAAGGCCGAGTCGAAATAATGGAATAGGAGAAATGCATAATTGAACCACTATAGCAAATTCTATACACAGTTCCATTAGGGCAATGAATGCAACCCACCAAAAATGTGAAACAAAGGGACGATCAGTTTCATTTCAACCCAACACAATGAGGTTACTGGCAATGCCAAAGGTTTGCATAAACATTCCATACAACTGTAGTTAATTAAAAGTCCTATCTTGAGCACTTCAAATTACAAATACTAAAGCAAGTCTCAACTACACCCACCTCATCTAGGGATGGGCAATGACAATAACAATAATTATCGCAATATATTTTTCCTCAATATGAATCCAAAAAATGTTCGATAAAATGTTGATAAATTTTAAACCAGGATGAACACTAACCTGCTCTTGAACCCAATCAGGGATACGATTTTCAGGTTTGAGGATAACCAACTCCCATTCTTTAAATGCCAATGCATTTTCTACCTCAACACCCATAGATCCTAATTGATTGTCTATACTACTCACTGCTGTCTGCCTGAAGGCCAACGTGTGTTTCAGCACCATGGCAGTCATGTCACGTTCATGTCAGGGTTGTAATGTCCACCACCAGCAGTACTTTTTGTTATTTTTTTGTTTCTTTATAATATTTTTAGCCTCACATTTCCTTGTTTCAGTCAGTAGCATCAGTCAGGAAACTGTATTATTGGCATCATAAAATATTTTGTATAACTATAGGCAGAGGTGGCGAGATAAATAACCTAGGCTACAAAAATATAAGGAAACTTATATTTTGGTACAAGAAATAGAGATCTTTTAATATATTGATTTTGTATTTCTTTGTTGTGTATACATACACCCACAAGTCAAAATAGCATATTTCCACTCTTCACATTATGTGTGTCTGGCAGAATCAGACAATAAGCTGAAAAAGGATGAAACAGCAGAAAATGCCGTCTCGCTCCCGCGCCACATCCTCCGGACAGAGCAGCACTGCATACAATGACCGGCTCCGCACACACACACACACACACACACACACGTGCCTAAATGTCAGATCAAAACTGGGTCTGGTAGACACTGGCCTTAAGACCACAAAGTATCTGAATTACAATTTCCTCTGCCGAAGAAGACCCTTGCTCACTAAAGGTCAAAAAAAAAAAAAAAAATGAGGGCAGCAGCAATAGCAGAGGGCGCTGCTGATGGAGCAGAACAGAGCTGATGGCATGGTTACAGCGGGCTGCTAGATTGTCTGAGATCTTGATCTGGCAGATTGTCAGGAGTGTGGAAGAGTGATAGGTCAAAGCAGTGGCAGCATGCTCTCCAGTGACTGGGCTACTCACATTGAATTTGATGATGTCGTAGATCAGATAGCGGGGCACAGGCTGGCCATTCACCTTGTCAATGATCATCTCCTGCAGAAACAGTGGCAGAGACGGCAGACAATTTATCCTCACAGAACGAGATCAACAGAGGGAGAGGGGAGAGGGGAGAAAGAGACAGGGCTGTACAGCTGATTGGTGCAAAGACGCACAAAGTTAAAGAGCTAAAAGGCATATACACGCACAGAGGACATAAAGATATTTTTGAGAGCAACATAAAAAACTTCCGCAAAGAGAAATCCTAAATCTGGGGCCTATTCATGTCACAGTAGGTTGCAAACGTTTCCTCTCCGAGATCGGTTATGGAGGATAGAAGCTGGTAGTGGGGGGTGAGCGCTCTCGAGGGGCTGCATCTTCAGAGAGGGAACATGCCTGCGGCACTGGGAAGGATAGCAAGGAATTGGGGAGGTGGGCGGGGGTGTGTGCGTGTGTGTGCATGTGCATATGG